>MU883785.1:0-17322 GCA_036418205.1 Ostertagia ostertagi | reverse complement strand
GTGGACTACGGTTACTTTTCTGTAGAAATAGGTTTGGTCGCAGGTGAGCGTTCCTTCCGTGGTGTGACCCCAAACATCACTGCTCGTCATGTCCTTGTGATATGAAGATCATTTTTTTGCTTGTCCAGATGGACTTGGAACCTGAAATGTGCACCATTCGATTTCCCATGAAAAATACTATCGAATGGTGTACAACACAGGTTGCACACGAAACTTTGTTTTTTCACCTTTTTCTCCCCATTGGCGATCGTCTTTCCAGCCCTTGGCGGCCACGTGCGATTCACGTGCACCTCGCCGACCCGTTACCCTTCGCATCTCTCTCAATTGACTGTTTAATTATTTACTACTCAAGCTCAATTATCATTCGAAAAAAAGTAAACAGCATTTGCCCTTCTTTCCTTTGCCAACCCCTACCCCCTTTTCCCCGGTTTCTGGGACTTTTTGGAACCGAAAAAGTTTTTGACAAACTGCGCCCACTTTGGTGCGTGCTCCGCCCCCAATGGCAACTGACTTCACTTCTAGTCAGACTTGATCCTCTTTTCTCCTGGTCTCCAGGACTTCTTGGAACCGAGTTATGAATTTTTGTCGCAAACTCCGCCCACTTTGATCATGCCCCGCCCACCGCCGACAGTTGACCTCCACTCCTCCACCCATCTCTATCCACCTTTTTCTGGCTCCTAAGACTTCTGCCCGAATTATGAGTAACCAGTTTAGCTCCGCACGCAACCGCGCGCATCACATGGTAGGCTTAGTGAAACTGGACAACTTGCTGAATATTAGGTCACGTGGCTGAGAAACTAACAGTAAGATGTTTGGAAGATGTGTCACATGAATTTCAAAGGCTGTCCAATTTTGCTGAAGATTGTAGCGTAATGCGCGCAGTAGCATGCGGAATGAAAATTGTACTTATCATGACTTCGTAAACATTTAGCATTGATATCGAGCTCGGATGATTTAGCGGTTTATAGAATTTCCACAATTGAAGAATCGGTGTGTAAGTGAAATATAACCAATCAATCAGCATCTAACCGATGATGGAAATTGGAAATATGATGGAAATTCGCTATTGGTCCAAGTCCAGATAGTTGAGCAGCTCAACTTTCTTTGCTTCTTTAGATGAAAGGGTAGGAATGGAACATATTCACGTGCTAGGGACCTGGTTTAGTTCAACTGAGTGCACGCTCAACTGTCGCTACTTTTATCAGTACAGTTGCCGCTCATACCACTTTCTGTCACCTACATTCAACCCTCGCCACCTTGATCGCTTGCCAGTGATAATTGCAACGAAGTTGGAGAGACCTGCATTCAAACGCTCTTATCATTCCTTGTCATTTGTTATCAGTTCATACTGTTCGCAATCGGTGTCCCGGTCCCAACCTCCAGGCAACGTGTAGGAGCTAATATTTACTGTCACCACGAAGGCTGCAACGAAATTAGCAGTACTCAAAATCCTAACTTCCTTATCAACCGTTATCGCTTGTTATCACTTTTATCACATTCATTTATCACTTCTGATCATCCGCTATCCGTGTTCCCGTCCCATCCCCTATACCACATGTGAGAGCCAAGGTTCCAATGTAACCGCAAGGGCCGCAACGACTGTACTGTACTGTAGCTGAACTGTATTCAGCTGTTCTCATCATGTGTTGCTATCAGTTCATACTGCTCGCAATCGGTGTCCCGTCCCACCCTCCAGCAACGTGTAGGAGCTAATATTTACTGTCACCACGAAGGCTGCAACGAAATTAGCAGTACTCAAAATCCTAACTTCCTTATCAACCGTTATCGCTTGTTATCACTTTTGATCACCCACTATCCGTGTTCCCGTCCCATCCCCTATACCACATGTGAGAGCCAAGGTTCCAATGTAACCGCAAGGGCCGCAACGAAACTGGTGGTATCCACACTTTGACGCCCCTTATCAGTTCTTATCAGTTGCTACCACATTCGTTCACTCAACTTCTTGGTCCCCGCCTCACCCCACATATCATACATGAGTGCAAACTCTCCACCATCAACGCGAACGGTGTAACGAAATTGGTGACATCAACATTTCGACGTCCGTTATCAGCTCCTATCAGTAGTTATCACTTCCCGCCACCCGTCATCAGTGTTCACCTCCGGCCCCCTATATATCCTAGAAGTTTGAGCGCTCTGGGTCCAAAAGGGGGTGAAGTTATGAATTTCCGGTCAGACACACACACATACAGTGCGTTTCAAAAGTATGTGCACACCTCGAAATTTTTCATTTCAAAGGTAACTAAGGAACCTATCGTAACGAAACCATTCTCACGATTCCTCGTAGTCGACAACCTCTACAGGAAAACTGGGCAGAGATAATATCGCTGTACCTTCAATTTTTTTCAGATGGAATATTTTCCTTGTTTCAAAAGTATGTGCCAACATCTGGCGGCGGAAATCAGATATTTGGCGGCCGAAAGTTTTCCATCAAACCGTCGATCCGGCCCTGTCGATCTCAATTTGTTTGCCCCGGCTTCCCCCATCCGCGATGCCTATCCGCGGCAGACTGCTTTCTAACGACGAAAGAGCTCAAATTCTGGCTCTACATGCTGCTGGACATTCCAGACGAGAAATCGCACGGCAACTGGGCCGTTCTTTTTCATGCATTGCTAGATTCAAGGCGTCTTGTGGCGAATACTTCTTTGTCAGTGAGTCAGATCCGAGCTCAAGCGGGATTATCAGTCTCGCGTACGACCGTTTGGCGCTCTATCCGCTCCAATGAGTATATCACGCGAGAGACGATGAAGAAGGCTCCTCGACTCACTACTCGCCACAAGCTTGACAAGGCTGGAGTTTGCTCGTAGGAACATGGCAACATCATGGGACAAGGTACGGTTTTTCGAGAAATTTCAGAATTTTTCTATTTTTGGAACAAACAACGTGTTGTACCCATTTTGTTCTTAGGTGATCTTTTCTGATGAAAAGAAGTTAAATCTCGATGGGCCGGATGGATTTCGTCATTACTGGAGGGACCTTCGCCGAGAGCCGCTCGTGCTCTCGAGAAGGAATTTCGGAAGAGGCCCGTTGATGGGTCTGCGGCGGTTTCGCAATCAGCGGAAATTCAGAAGTTGCCGTTCCATTATTGCGTATGAATAGTAAAGGAATACCAAGCAGTGCTCCGATACCACCTGTTGCCTTTCTTAAGAGGGGCTCGGCGAAGAACCCACATTTTTCAACAGGACAACGCGTCGGTCCATGTTTCGCAATCGACCAGAGAATGGCTACAACGAAATGGATGTTCAAGTGATGGATTGGCCGGCGTGTTCTCCTGACTTGAACCCTATCGAGAACCTATGGGGGATCATCGTTCGTCGAATCTACGCTGACAACCGGCAGTACAATAACGTCGATGAACTGAAGGCGGCGGTAGAGGCTATTTGGGCCGACAGCGACGAAACAGCTATGCCAAACGTGGTTCAGATTATGCCGGACAGGATGTTTGAGCTAATTAGAAACTCTGGAGGCCCCACTGATTTCTAATCTCAGCTATGTTTTTGTCTTTTGTTAAGTGTGCACATACTTTTGAAACAAAGAAAGAATTTTTCTGTAATAAAAAGGTTATCGCACACAAGAAATTGAATGGTGAAGGTCACAGGTTACAGAAAGCAATGGTATTCCCAAAAAACAAGATGTTGAGTGTGCACATACTTTTGAAACGCACTGTACACAACCGCTTAGCCGATTACATACTATTGTAGAAAATGCCGTACTCTTCAGAGCGAGCGATTATTGGTTATATGCAGCTGACGGAGTGGCTCTCGCGGCCCTTTCTATTTTCTTTCCAACAAACTCAATTTATTAATATATTTATTTCGCTAGACGATACAAAGGGATAAATGGGTACAGACCAACCGTCGCTCACTTGTCAGCGGGGTCAGCCCTCGTGGACGGCGCTCCAGCTGTCGGTAAAACCTTAACTGCCGGTCCGAGCGAGGGGAAAGCCACTCCCACTGACAGGCGGTGACCAAAACAAGAAGGACGTTGCGGGTGCAAGTGCATACCGCAACATTCCCGGGGCACACTTGAAAAAAATGTAACATATGGAGGAATTATATGTCGTGTATAACTGAGGCAAGCAATACATGAATACCAAAGGCATAGAAGCGCGAAATAATGCTCACTTTTGTAATTGTATTGGAGTGTCAAGTGCGCCGCAGCTGAAAAACGTTATAGTCCATCTTCGGATCCCCTTATTAGTTGATGTAGTAAATTATGGAGTAGCAGCAAGCCACGGGCTGTGCTGAGGAAGCAATGTGGAGTAAATATACGACGTAGTAGAGGGATCTTTGCCGAAGAATTAGGACTAGTAGGATTTCAAGAGCGGTCCACTGGACAGAGTGTTTATATGAGTGAGGTGTGAGCGGTAATTTCGCGTTTTACAATATTCGTGTGAAAGTACAATATGTAGTAAGTAGGCGATTAAATTTCTGCAATAAACACTGCATGAGGAATACAATTTCATGAGTACAGTATACACGAGTACAGTATCGTGCGGAATACAACAAAATGGATTATTGCTTGGTGAATGTGGGGAATGAATGTAACAAAGGATGATGATAAAGGAGGCTTACTAGTACAGGAAAGTGTACTGTTAAATTGTAGATTACAATTTTAAGGAGAGTTCAAAATCAAAACTACCATTAATACAACAGTCAGCAGCGAAATTTTGTGGAAGTAAACCTGAAATAAAGGAGAACCAATTAGTGTTCGAGCCTTTGTCGCTTCTGCGGCGGCCCTTGCTTTGACCGCTCGGTGCAGAGAATAGCATGATGAGTTCCTCCGCAACCACGACATTTGTTCGAGCATTGGCCATGAGCGGGAGCAAGGCACGAGATGCATCTATTGAGATCTCGTAGACGAAACGATCTAGCAATTGGATCAGGGAATACAGAGCAAGCAGAAGAGCGGTGACCGTCTTCATTGTCACCTTCACAGAAAATACAGGGTGGCCGAAAAGTATAGGACGCGGCTTTGACCGCTTGCTGGCACTGAGCCGTGGAGTATTTTCAGAGTGTTTCGAAACTCTTCGAAAGCTTTGAAACTATGTAAGAAGCACCATAAGTTGTTTGGTCCAAAGTTCATCTGAACTCTCGCCATGAAGATTTTTTTGCATCGACCCATTACCAAGAGGCTGCCCAATGACGGTCTCTGAAATTGCAACTTCGGAAAGCGACTCGGTATTCCCTCTTCAACTCTTTGAAACATGTTCGGTGCTCTCAAGGTTCAAGCACACGTCTCTGGGATTGCGAAAAGTGGAAGTTCAAGAACTGTGCACACTCAGAGGATTGGGGCAATCACCTAGAAGAGGATGGCTCACAACGATGAAGCCAGCGTGAGTCACATCGCTTTTGATCTCAGGATCTGCCGTCACTCCTTCCAGAAAATCTTGGGAAGCATCATTATTTGAAGAGGTTACCGACTCTTTCTATGCTGGTTTTTATTGGAGCAACCCGAATAGATTCAACTGATAAAATGCAAAAAGTTTCTGCACGAGCTCGAGGTGCGCCGCATCTCTCTTACGGATTGGGTTAATGAGAAAATTTTCGAACTAAACTTCTTTGCGACCACCAAAGTCAGAGGCAGTTGTTGCCAAAAAGTGAGAGCAAGTCTCCGAGATAACGTCTAGTTTACAACAGACTTTCTCCGAAGGTGTGGTAGTTTGTGACGGGGTAACATCCAAAAGTGCAGCTCCATTGGAGTTCATCTTCCACAAATGTTAAAATTAACTCGAAGGTCTTGCAAAAGACCTTAATGAGGTACGGTATGTTGTTCTGGATTTACGAGCATTTTGCTCAATGATCGTTTGCTCTTCAATGAAGCTGGGCTCCCTAATACGCGTTCAAATCGACCAAAGCCATCCTGGGCGCTCACTTCCCGGGCCACTGGAGCAAGGAATTGTGACCTTCTTCCTCTCAGGCCCTTAACCCGATGGACTCCTCTATGTGAGGATGTTGTAGAGAACCTCATAAGACTTCTCCAGCTCGGTGGGTGCTCTGAAGTTAGCGCTTCAGAAGAGGTGGGACGACATCGCCGTTGGCTACCTGCGGCGCACTGCTGATTTTGTCGTTGGACGTCAGAAGGCCTCTCTCAAAGCAGAGTCGTCAAATTCAAAGCACCTTCTGCACAAGTGATCAAATAGCTTAACTCTATCTTTGTGTGAAGTCGGTTTCCTGATCGAGTCTCTTTCTTGGCTTTTACACACAAAAACATGGCGTCCTATACTTTTCGGCCACCCTGTACATGGATGACGAGGAGAAGTATTGGTGAAAATAGTGTCGATCTTATTCTCAAGACCTGTTTTTAGTCTCTTGAACGTCATACTTCAGCAATTTAAGGGATGGGAGGCTGACGCTAGACCGGGCGCGTCCGCAGGTGCGTCTTTGTGAGGCGACTCGGAGGATGCAGCTGACTGTTTCGGCATGGTATCGGAACAGTTACTATGGAATAACATTTGGGAGAGAGAAACGGAGGCGTGCTTTGTCTTCTTTTTTATATATTTTGACAAGCACTGGCGCGGAGCCAAGGCCCGCTGAGTGAATGTGTTATTCGTTGCGATATCGACGCAAGAGGGAGAGAAGATTGGTGACGCACTCGAAGAAGGTTCGTAGGAGTGCAAGGATGATGGCGGTGAGTATACGGATTATGGCGATTATTACTGTAGGTCCAAGGAAGTATACAAGTAGTCCGATTACTGTAAAACCGCCGATAACCGCAGCCGTTATTTTCCAGTGCTTAGTTATCGTGCCAAGAAGAGGACTGATGTCTGGAATTGCGAGATTATTCCACCAATTTCCATTACTGGCTGTTCTTTTTGTATCACCTTCAAATATTTCGTGATCTAACGTGGGTGTGTGATAAAAAAGAGTACCAGATAAGTCGATTTTGGAGGTTTTCCCTCCACATCGAAATGAACAAATGTCTTTTACATCAGCATGATCGTATTGAAGCTTTAGGACATTTGGCTTTGTCTGCTTCGAGCAGCCGATAAGGAATGTTTGGTCTGTGCATTCCAGGGTTATATCGCTGGATGAATCTGAGCGACAGTACACTGTGGCTTTTGCTCCTTCCGAGCAGTCGTAGCACCCTGTTATGCTTGTTGCATGCATGGAGCAGGGAGGATCTACCACCACCTGTGCCATTTGGAATTGGTTTTTTGACGTAACGAGTAATGTTACCTCGGTATCGTCTGTGTCAATCATCACTGTTTCCGAAGCAGTAATGTTTAGGTGAGGCTCTATGGCTGGCAAGTTGGTGGTGGAGTTCTGCGGTTCCTGAAAACTGTTTTGAGGGCAGACGCATTGTGCGGCCGCCATTGTGTGACTACACGAGCAAACCACCTCATTTGAACAATTGGCGAAGTGTTTTCTAGCAGTGTTCTCATCTGGACATTCGACGGCGATTTTGAATGCATCGCCTAGCATTTTGAATCCCGCTGCGGATTCTGCGAAGCGCTTACTTAGAGCGGCATGTATGATATGTTGCAGTGATGTTACCTTGATGTCCCATCCATCTATCATTTTTGACACGTATGGGTGTAACTGCAAGGGATTGCTCGTTGTGGTTCCAGTGAAGGTTGTTTCGAGCGAAATGTGGATTTCAGGATTCCACGAGGCGCACTTGAATATGTGGTATATTGCCTCACTCTTCGGTACTTGCGCAACTCTATAGAATAGGCAGCCTGGAAATGGTGTTAGGCAACCACAAGCCAGACCTGCGCAGGTGGAACTGCACATGGAATAGCCAGGGAATTTTTCGGCGTCATATAGTTCCGGAATACTTTCATCCTGCTGCAAGGTTCTACACTTGTTACCGAGACATGAACCCATGAAGGGGCAGCGTTTTTCGTAGAACACTTTCGCTGAAGTGTCCCTTGTATAGAACAGCGTCTGTTTGTTGCAAATCTGGCGTGCTCTCTGGAAGGTGAATTTGAGTTTGCCTACTGTGTGGTTTCGGTAGCGCAACATGACGCAAGCTTCTTTATGAAGCTTATTGAAGAAGAGTTCTTGTTCGTACTCGAGGGTGCATATGTTTGTTTCGTTGCATACCAGTTCCTTGCTGTAGTGCGTATGAAAGTGTTGGCAAGGAAGAGTTGGAAGAGCACATACTGTCAGCATTATCAGCGTGACCGCAACAAGAGTTGAGGGTTTTAGATTTCTGAGAGTGAATGAAGTTTCGGTATCTTCGTTCGTTCGTCTTATCGAGTGAAAGTGGCCTGTCGTTGGCCTGAGCCTTAGCCGGCTGTTTTTGATGAGGACACCAAGGAGGAGTATCGCTAGTAATATCACTGTTACAATTGATATTGCTGTTATGATGGCGCCCTCCGGCCAACAGTGAGGGTTTCCCAAAAGTGATGTGGTGAAAAGTGTCTTGTCGGCACAGAAAGGTTGCCGAGCACATACTAGACTCTCTCTAATATTGCGTCTTGGCATATGATTTATCAGGGTGACATTTATGAGTTCCTCATGTGCAGACGGTGGCAGCACAAATGTTGATGTCTGCTTTCTAGTTATGTGCTTACATGCTTTGTTGAAGCACAGAGTGTAGAACTTCGAGGATGGGGATACGGTGAGTGTTCCGTTTTCGCAAAAAATTCCTGCAGCAGATAAGCTGGGGAGAAATGACAGTAGAAGGATGGGATAAAGAATCATCCTGGAGAAAGAGCAGGTCGTTGAGTGGTTTGTGTATGACGACTCCTCTAGGTCATGCCCAGTGTCAAAGTATTTGACTTTTTGTTTAGCCTTTCTCGGAAGCGGGGCTCTTCGTTCTATTTGAGGTTTGCTGGTGTCGTTCGGTTGCGATCGTGCAGGCTGGGATTCACGAATCGCACTACGAATTTCGAGCGGTATCAGCTTCGTTATTGGGCGATGGCAGATGTTTCCTGAAGGAGTTAGTACTTTCGCCGAACGAATTAATCCGTCAGTGCTCTGCACTAGGTCAGTTACGCGACCGAGTGGCCAGTTGCTACGTGGGACTAGTCCGTCTTGTTGTATGAGGACTATTTCTCCTACCTCGGGAACCTTGCGTGAAGTATGTCTTCCTTGCTTCATGAGCGCTTTATGAATGTCTCGTAGCTCTGTTAAATACTCGTTTTGCCATCTATTCCAGAAGTGGTTCGCCATTTTCTCAGCAAAGTCTATCGCTTCTTTGGCTTGTTCCATTGTAGCGATTGTGGCTTCTTCGTAGGAGGGATCATTTAGCTCTTCTACATCCTTGTTTTCAGGGAGCGCAAACTTGATATTTCCTTGCAGGAAATCTATAGGACGCAAAGGGAGGGACTTCAAGTCATCGGGATCCACCTTTGTCAGCGGCCGTGTGTTCACAACCGCCTCAATGCAAGCCAAAACTGTTGCAAATTTTGTGAAAGACAGCTTCTTGCGTCCTATGGTCTTTGAGAGGCACTTTTTGACCGTTCCCACGATTCTTTCCCAAACTCCTCCCATCCACGGTGCTGCGGGAGGATTGAAA
This sequence comes from Ostertagia ostertagi, assembly GCA_036418205.1. Classification (NCBI taxonomy): domain Eukaryota; kingdom Metazoa; phylum Nematoda; class Chromadorea; order Rhabditida; family Trichostrongylidae; genus Ostertagia; species Ostertagia ostertagi. The sequence continues at coordinate 7,836 of MU883785.1, read as the reverse complement.
ATCCACTTGATGTTATTAGTTGCCGAATAGGCCATGACTGAACGTCCTTCGTTATCCTTCTGGAAGAGGATATCTAATACTTTACACCAAGAACAAAGTTATACGATCGGATCGCATTATACTTGGAACGCCTCTTCGGCTAATGAAACGAAGGAAACTGTCTAGGAATGCGGAAGCAGAAAGACTTTCGACGGGTTCTAGATGTACTGCTCTTGTCGAATAGACACGTGTACAAAGCAATGTACATCTTCTCGTTAATGTCGCTGTTGAAGGGACCTACGTAGTCGCAGCCTACATGTTGGAAAGGCTTTGATTTGACCACGCGGTCTTTTGGTAGCGGGCCATCTCTGGGTACGCGAAGGGCAAACCTTGTTCCCTTTTGCATACTGTGCACTGACTGAGGATTTTCCGAATTCTGGATGATGGCTTAGGGATCCAGAATCGCATTCTGAGGAGCGACAGAGTATGCTGTCGACCGCAGTGCATGTTGGTCTCGTGTAGTTCATTGACAATGAGACGTATGAGATCAGACTCTTTCGGGATGAAAATTGGTTCTTTCGTGTCGCGCGGTAACGCTGCGTTAGTGAGCCGTGAATTGGCTCTAATTAGCCCGTTTTCGTCTAGGAACAGGTTTTTGTCTTTGTACCTTGAGCGGAGTTCGTTAATATCGATGTCACTTATTGTTCATGTAGAATCAATTGTTCCGCCTCTCAGGTCACTGGACTAATTATTGTCTGGAGGAGCGTTGTACAGCGGAGCGGCGGGTGGTTCTGTGTTTCGGCCGTTGATTCGCAATCTCGCATACAAGCCTTATTGCGCGCGCCATGTGTACAAGTCGTGATAACTCGAAGCGCGAAGGTATAATGGCGTGAGTTCGGTGTGGTGGTGCTTTGACCGTGGGTGCGCATGTTGTCGCAGCGCTGATTTGGTCGCTCGAATTCGGCTCCCATGATGAGTCAATTGGCCAATCACTTGGTTGTAATTTAAACCATTGAGGACCTGAGAGCCATTCGCTAGCCTTGAACTGTCCTTTAGCTACAGGCCGAGTCGCGATATCAGCGGGATTATTTTCGGACTCAATGTAGCTCAATTGTAATGATATTCCGAGTTCTTGGATAGAATGGTGAAGCTTTTTGATTCTGTCCACCTGATTAGCTACGAAAAGAGGAAGCCTTCTTGAGGTTTGTGTCCAGGCTAATGCTATTGCTTCATATCAATAATACTGTATGCGACCTTTGGTGATCGTAGTAGTTTTGCCAAATCGAGTGATGTCAAAATGCAAAGTTACCTGCGGAGTCTTTCTTTTGGAGCGAGCCGTGTTTTTGCGCACAATAAGCCCTTTGTTTGATTGCTGGGTGGGTGAGTAACGTAGCTGCAGCAGGATATTGCCAGCTGACTTGCATCACCGAATACCCATAGTGTTGAACCTTTTCCGTCATGAAGTGTCAGGCCGATATTGCGCGGCACTCTGATAGAAGTACCGGAAATTTCCGTGCAAATTTCATTCCACCTGTTGATGTATTCCGTGCTAAGAGGTTTTCCCCAAACTACAAGCTATTTTCAGCATAACTACCTCTCTCATCAGCAGTTTTGCTTTGAGGGTCAAGGGTAGTGCCAGGCCGAGAGGATCGTATATTTTGTGGACTGCACTCACAAGTTCTCTTTTGGTCATCTGTTGCTTTTGAGATAGCCTTACATCAAGGAGGAGCTCATCGCTTTCAGTGTTGTAAGCTACCCCAAGCAATTTTGTGTTGCCAGTCTTACCTTTGACCACATCAGGAATATGTTTATTAACATATTCTGAGTTGCTGGTGAAGTCTCTCAAGTTCATTCCAATATTGCGGAAGAGCTTTCTGGAGTTTTCAATTTTCTCCAGTGCGTCTTCTTCGGTATTTGCTGCTAGGAAGACGTTATCGACGTAGATGTTATCTAGAATCTCTTTGGACAGGACTGTTCCCGTTGTGGTAAGAAAAGCTGCCAGCGACATGTTCAGAATGCTGGGTGAAGCTTTTGTACCAAACGGTAGTCGCTTGAATCTGTAGTGGATCACGTTAGTTGGTGAAGGAGCTTGATCTGGGTCTTTTAGCCACAGGAATCTTAGCAAATCGCGGTGTTCTGCAGCGATTCTGATCTGGGTGAATGCTGCTTGATGTCAGCTGTAATCAGAATATTGCACCATCGGCTATTCGTGAGAAATGTCTTGGATTTTGTTCACGAAACTTCCGCCGGTATGCATGACGTCATTAAGAGAAAGCTTACCAACGCCTTTTGAAGAAGCATCGAAGACAATTCTCAAGGGAGTGGGTTTTTCACTCTTCCACACTCCTGAATGGGGCATGTAATAAGTGGTCTTGTCGGGGCAGTAGCGCTCCGAAATCGGAACTTCCTCAATGATGTCGTGCTTTTTATACTCTTCTAATATTTTTGAATACCACTCTTTTTGATCGTGATGTAGAATATGAAACCTGTACATTGAGGTCAGTCTCGAAAGAGCCACATTGTAATTGTTCTCCAGGTCCACTACATTATCCTTCAGCGGAAAAGGAGCGGTTATCACCCCGTCTTCTATGCGGATGCGTTTGGAGTACTCATTTAGGTACTCATGAGTTGTGTCATCTGTTTGTATTCGTCGGTTAAATATCCCATTCCGTCAAGCTCGTACATTCTTAGTTCTTGTTTGATATCTGATATTGCTTCGGGACATGCTAGAACCACTTGTTGGGAGCAAGCGTTCAAGTGGGGAATGTCTGACTTTCCGAACAAAGCAGGCCCGAAAACAGTATCCTGAGCTAAAAGACCGGATGGTAATTTCGTTGAGGCATCAGAGACAATTGTCGTAATTCGTAACTCGACTCGATAAAACCGCAGTTACGCACTACCATTCGTGGCGTATTTGAGCGAAGATAACATTTTGTTTGAGGAATTGACATCCAAATCCGTAAGTGTAGCGGCAGGAAATGCGTTCGTGAGCACAGGTTTGGTGCTCAAGTTAATGGCGAGAGTTTCTCCGAACCGCGTTCTGAAAACGGCTGTCACTTGCTGCGCCGTATAGTTTGACATTTTATTTATTTATTATTTATTTATTTGGTGCACGCTTAGGTGCGCTACAAACAACTGCTAGATCAAAATAATTCAACAAAACGCTGTATGACGTAAGTAAATTATAATCAAAACAAAAGATAGGAAGATCTCCAGTATGTGTTGAGGAAAGAAAAAAAAGTGAACCCAAGTCGCTGCTCACTATACAGAAATTGGAAGAGAACAAAGGGCTGTCTGATTGTATAAATTAATTAACGACTGACTTAAGCAACTCATGATAGACAAAACGAGAGAGAGAGGCATGTTCAAAAAAGTTCCTTGAGTATTGTTTGAACTCTGGGTTACACACTAGGTTGATCAGGTACATTTATATACAAAGGCAAGTAGCTCGGAAGTAAACGAATAGCATTGCCATGAGCCATAAGGTTAGTGCCTCAAAGATAACCCTACTACGAGGCCGCAGCCCTACAAGGGCGGGTGCAGAAACACCTCTTTGATCTAAATACGAACCCTAGGAGCTGGCTCGGGGGCGCTTGTGAGGATAGCTAACCATGCGATGACATAACTTGGGCTCATTTTGAGAATGGCTAATAAGCTTTGAATGGAGTCGGTAGATTTTAATCAGTTGGATCAACGACTAGTGTGTAACACAACCCTTTAAAAGTCTCATTATTATATTTCATTACCGTTTTCGGATGTTAGGTATTCCCTAACCCTAACAATTCAGCCTCCGACCCGCTACGATCATGACAGCCTTAGAAAAGCATCCTGTTGTGGATTGAGTCATAGTGCAGAACAATTACTAATCCTGAACCTCATAGCTGGAGATCTTTTACATAAAGAGCAAATTTTGTCACAAATACTCAGAATTCCAACAGAACTAATAAATAAGGATTAATGTCACAGAAGAAAGAAAGAATTGGAAGTCAAGCAGCAGTCCCTTTTTCTCCATGACTCGACCAGAAATGATGACGACTGCAAAATAAGATTGGCCTAAAAATAAACGCAGGGAAAAAATATAGAAATGTTCAGTTTCCATGTTATGCAAAAGAATTCTCAAAAGTCTTGAATTCCAAGACGAGAGAGCAAATCGATTTTATTCAACCTTCTTCTGAAAACGCTACTGTTTTGCGCAGCGAGAATTTCAGCTGGTAACATTTGAAGCCATTTTGCCCCACGAAAAAGTAGAGAGTTAGACACTTTACAGTGTTGCCTTCTCATCAATTTAGGACACTGCAGAGAGAGCCTGTAAGTGCGCCCTCGACAAGGCTTAAAAATCCAGTAGCTACTAGGCTTCAATTTCAATTCACCCTTCAAAAGCTTGAAACAGAACACAATATCGTTGAAAATGCGTCGATAGAGAAGCGTTTTGAGTTTGAATCGTTGCAGACGCTCTCTATAACCAGGCATGCTATCGGGGTAATCTGGATTTGGATAGCATCGGTACATCAGAATCCTAGTGAAGGTTTGCTGGACCTTCTCTACTTTCACTTGAAGCTTTTTTGTGTAGGGGCTCCAAATTTGTGACCCGTATTCTAAAATTGGGACTACATAAGCCTTGTAAAGTTTCAGCAAAATGGAAGCATCGTTGTACTGGATGTTCCGGAAAATGGCAAAAAGAACACTAAAAGCCTTTTGTACTATCAAGCTAATGTGACGATCAAAATTCAGTCCCGAGCTCATGTGAAAGCCGAGGTCACGAATTTCTTCAGAAGTTTGTAATACTACATCATTGTATGTGTAGGGTACCTTGACGGCTTTACCAATATGAAAAACAGATGTTTTTGACAGGTTCACAGGTATTTCCCAGGCGTTAGCCCACTCCATCATGTTATTGATGGACAGGGTTAAAGCTTGATGAATACAACCATGGGTGTTCTCATTATAAACCCCGTATATCTTTATATCATCCGCATACATGCGAACCTTCACAGAAGGGTGTGTAGTCAAAAGATTAGGTAAGTCGTAAGTATAAGCCAGGAATAGTAGGGGTGATAGAACACCACCTTGCGGCACGCCACTGGTGCATGGAAATCGCCTCGAAAAAGAATTTCCTACTTTAACACACATGTGTCTAAGGCTTAGATAAGAACGAATCCACTCAAAAAGTGATCCAGAGACACCCAACTCTCGGAGCTTGAAAAGAAGTTTATCATGACTAACTTTATCGAATGCCTTTGATAAATCAAAATAAATTACGTCTATACCTTGGCCTTTGTTAATGGCCAAACTCCATTCGAATGTACAATCAGCCATCAGCGTGCACGTGGAAGCACCCATAAGAAACCCATGTTGCTCACCGGGTATGAGGTTATTCCTAGTCAAGTGAAGCTCAAGTTTGTAACGTATGATTTTTTCTAATACCTTGATCGTAGGGGTAGTGATACTAATAGGGCGAAATGATGACACCACATTTGCATTCGGAACTTTTGGAATTGCTGTTATTATTGACTCTTTCCATATAGAAGGAATTTCACAAAACATCAAGGAAGCGTTGAGAATCATACATATGGGCTTATAAAGAGAGTGGGCACACATCTTATAGACAATCTGCGGGATCCCATCAAATGGTATAGAACAAGAGTTCTTAAGTGACTTCATAATCAGAAGTACCTCTTCGGGGGATACCACAGTCGAAGAATCTGGTTGGGAATCGTACTCCAAAGGTGTTTCCCAATTGTCTGTCGATACGATATACACAGACGAAAAGAAACGTGCAAGAGCTTCAGCTTTTTCATGATCGCTGAGAATTTCATTTCCAGAAGCATCCCGTAGCATTGGTACAAAAGTTGGCGACTTTATCCTCTTTTTGAGGAGGGTGAATAACATCCTTTTATCAGGACTAGAAGCGACTCGTTTTTCTTTGTTAGCCAAAAATCTTCTCAAATGATAATCTAGTTCCTTACAGATATGCTTATAACGACAGATATTAAGAGGAAAGTCTCGTAATTTAGAGAAAAGCCTTGCCTTTTGTGCCATCAAATTATTGATATGTTCAGGATACCGTACTTTACGGTCCTTCTTAGTCTCAAAAGGCACAAACTTAGCGAAACCCGAATAAAGAATGCAGCAAAACCTTTTATAGAGGTCATCAACTGATCTATATCCCTCAAATGCACGTTCCCAATCGATTAGAGAAAAGTAGTTAGAAAGCGAAGCAAAATCAGCCTTGATAAAGTTCGGTAAGGGAAGCTGACTGGGCACTGGCAGCTCTATGGTAATTTCGAAAGCGACTACGCTATGATCAGAATCAGCAAAAGGCGAGCAAACACAAACATTCTTGACGATTGGAGCATTGGTAAGCACTATATCCAGAATAGAGCTTCCACGCGTAGGCTGTGTGACATGCTGAACTAAAGAACAAAACTCAAAAAATTCTAGGAATTTTGACGATGCAGGATTATTAGCCTTTCCTGTAAACCAATCTATATTAAGGTTGAAATCACCTAGAACGATTAGATGCTCGTTCAAAAAACAAAGGTCAAGCAAAGACTCAAAAAGGCTTTCGTCGTCATCAAACGTTGAGTTGGGAGGGCGATATATCAATATAACTGTAAACCGTCTAGAAGAAAGATTATCGAGCCCTTGGAGACAAAGGAGTTCTGACTTCAAACAGGGAGTAGCAGTGGTAGTAAAACTAATTACATTCTTCGCTAAGCAACAGACTCCACCACCTCTGAACCCAACTCGGTCAAGGCGATGAACAGTATAAGGACGACCGCAAATGATTTCAGAATCTGATATCTTGTCTGACAACCAGGTTTCCGTGACAAAAATGAGGTCTGGGTTGTGAGTATCTAGAAAGTAATGGAGGTGATGAAGTTTGTTGCGGAGACTTCTAGAATTGAATAAGTAACATTTCATTCCGGATGGTGTTCCGCGACGGGCTGGGCGTTTCCCGAACTCCGAGATCTGGGTAGCTCGTCGGCACGCCTCAGCTCGCCGCGGTAGACCACCCAGACACGGCTATTCAGCTGGTCATTTCGCTGCTTACACTCTAGCCGAAGTTGTTTTTCTAAAGTGCGCTCAGCAGGCGTTAGGCTCTTGCGCACGAAGACTGTTGATAAGCTAGAAGTGCGTAGGCGGCGACTGTTGGAGAGCGCTGTGATCCAGTGATGTTTAGACGGCAGCACCAACTTGACCAGTCTCGGACGAACGCCATCAGGCTTACCCATACGGTAAACTTCGACCGGTCTACACTCGACTCCTAAAATGTCAAGTACCTCAGTCACCTTAGCCTCTAGCTCCCTTTGCTTGCCAGAAGGCGGAACATTGGGGTTTGACTCTGGGATTCCGGAGACAACCAAACTACGACCCCTTTTATCCGCCTCCACAGCATCAGCAATGGTCTGCGGCAACTTAGAGACGAGAGCGTTCAAAAACTTTGCCATGACAGGATCCTTTATCTGTTCATTTCGATCCATCATTGCACACACAAGTTCGCTCATCGACATATTTGCAATCTCTGAGTCCGCAGGGCAGCTTTCCAAAACACTATTGTTCACATTCGATGTCACCTTAACATTGCTCTTCGGTTGCGAGCGCAATCGATATGATGACATGATAGCAGTTGAACTTTTGATCACAAATCAATTACCGAAAAAAAACTTGAACTTATCTAAACCGCAGCGTATCAAGTAGATACCAGCCAGCAGAGCAAGATACACACGACCGCCCCAGACGACCGCACGAATCGAATAATTGGTACCAGACTTGTCTGGGAGGATAAAAACACTGACTTGTACATCGGCTGGCCCCCGCAAGTCATTGTATAGGCCACATCGCATTCAAACGCCA
>MU883784.1:0-11540 GCA_036418205.1 Ostertagia ostertagi | reverse complement strand
AATACTCGGGCTCCTTGACTGTTCTAACATCACTTCAAAAACCGTATTTGAAAGATGTTATAAACTTCCAAAGAAGGAGGTGCACAGAGATACGCATTTCTTCGGAATTTGGGTTTTACATTACGTAACAGGAACACCTTCCGGTTTATAGGGAAGCCTCAATAACTTTCTAGAAGCAGACACCATGCAGATTCCAAGGATGGAGTGAAAACTAAGCAACTTCTCCTTTGAGTTAAGTGATGAGCAGCTAAGGTTCTCAACCCTACTAACAAAGACTTAGAAGATCCCTGGGTTGCTCGGAAAGACTGGCTGGCCTCCTTCACAACCGAATATGCAAAATTAAAAATTAAAAGAAGAATTGCAGTTAAAGTCACTTATCAGGAAGGTCCTTAACTTGTGACTTGTTTAAAGTTATTTTCGACGCAATGTGCCTTCCGGAGGGGACGGGGACAGCCTGTAAGATTGCGTCAGATTCACGAATACGAAATTTTGAGACTAAAACTCAAGAAGAAGAAGGACTCCGAGATGAGTGAGCGAATCTCAATTTCTCAGGATTTGGTCCCACTCCGTTAGGCCAGCCCTTGCGGCCTTCCTACCGACTACCCCCCCCCCAAAGGCACAATGCGCCTAATTATCTTTCCATATTCCGGAAGAAACCGCTGGTGACGTGAGGAACTTCTGCCATTCGTTTGCCTTTTCTAATTCACCCATCACGACAGCGGAAGCAAAAGCAATTAGAGTGACCATCTGAGTGGCGCGGTGGTGGACTAGTTGTGCCAACGATTCATGTGAAGCATGTGCTTGATCTGGTACTTGTGCTTCAAAAAACAGGATTTAGACTAACAACAACATAACGAAGTTGAATCGTACCAAAAGGAGGAGAAAAGCTATCATTTTGAATAGCGGAGTAACTTGACATTATTAAGTTTCTTGAGAGATTTTTCCACCATTCTTGTTGGGGTTACGTCGCGTTTCCATTGCGTGGTTAGGTAAATATGCAGTGATCCCAAAAGGAGCAGAGGCGGAGAAGGATATGGTGTAAGGCACCATTAAGGCATAAAACAGTTGCGAAGGTGTCTACCATTAGTTATTGGCAACACAATGAAATCGTATAACTTCGTATAATGTATGCTATCTGTCTGAGCACTCGTAATGAGCTGTTTTGATGATTTACTCGGGTCTACCTTGTCCGCTCGACTCCTTCGTTCACGGGAAACTTCTGAAGCTCTATACTATCAGGTGATGACCCATTACCCTGTACAACGCGGCAGCACATATACTCAGTAAGGGCTACTCCACAGTAGGAGAAGGAGTTTTCACTAGTCAATACTGCACAGACTGGATACTGTAATTGGTCGATTGTGCTCCTTGTTTGTTTACCAGTGGAAGTTGACCATGTGAGATTCCTTTTATATCAGCGATGCAATTTACACTGATAAACTACAGAAGAAAATTGGACATAAAGGCTGCGCTCTAGGAGAATTACTGCTGCGTTCTTTGGTCAGCAAGGTTTCAAACCGATATTGCCCAGGATGGGGTAGTGTGCCCTAAGGCACCACCCAGAATAAACTTGGTGTCTGAAGGCGCTTATCAATGAAATGGGAGGTGCTGAGAAGACTGAAGGTGAGAAAGCAAGCCAAAACCCCAGAAAGAACTTAAGGGAAATCCAAAAAACCAAAAGAAACCTAAAGGACAGCGATAACATTTGAAGCGTCTGGCACGCTTCAAAATGTTTATGCTGACACGCGGTGACAGAAGCGAGAAGAACACGCGAGTGAGCGCACGTGTACGAAAGGCAGCAGACCAAGCGGCCGTGTTGCGGTAGACAGTACCACTTACGACCTTAACATCCCATGAATCGGGAGCATTGGCATTTCACGGTCTCATAAGCGGCTCACGAAGGATCAAACTTCAAACTTTCTTCAAAGTTATTTCAAGAAGAGAAGGAACGTTCAAAATTGTGTTGGCAGGGAAGGAAGATTCACTTCCAATGTAGCAAAAATTGCAATCTTACGCGAAAAAATTGGGACATTCGTGAAGATCTGTGGACAGATATTGGACGATGGTCCCATTTGCAAACATGACCACGTACGAAAAAATTCTTCAAAAATCGATGTAATCTCAAAAGGATTCCTAAAAACCCCGATCGATTCCATGTCGCATTATCGAAATTTATTCACGGTAGGGGAAAGTTTAGGCAATGGTCGAGCCTTTAAAAAATCGCTTCCAAGGACCCAATTTTGACATGCAGTCGCACACGACAGCGCCCTATCAAAAAGGGCTTTCTAGTCGAAAGAGACAGTCGGTTCTCGAAAACACATTGGTCCTGAAAGGTTTTTATTCAGGAGCCACTCAGAGATTCTCCCGTACTTGCAAGGATTCGGCGACATTTGGCAGGTGGGCAGTACGTCATAAAGGATTTACTGCTGGATTCTATATTCGGCAAGGTAGAGAAGGTGGCACAGCTATCGCGGAAGCGGCACGGTCACATTCCGCACAAGTGAATCTCACCACTCACTAAGGTGATTACCTACCCTCCCTAAATAACCACAGTAGCTGACCTTCCCTGAAAAAACACTGATCTTAACGCCAATCGTCTTTCTAAGTCGCTACCTTGAGGAACCAATCAAATGCCTCCATGATTTTTTGATGGAAAACGAAGGCAGTGTGCAATGCCTGGTCCTCTCTTCATCGTTCATCTTTCTGACCAACTCATTTCAATCAAATCGCGCTCCACTGATAATTCTCTAGTATTTTTGAGTAGCGGCTACGCTAAGCTCTTTTCCATAATCAATATTTTAAAATGAGATTTGGAGCAGATGAGTGGATGTGACAGCGGCAAGTGGCCGCTTACCATGCCGACGGCTCCGGGACGTGATCATCTTTGATCACTGCCACTGTATAGGTCAGATAGTTGCCGCAACCTACTTCAATTTCAGAAGGATCTAGAAAGCGTGGCGCACACACAGTGGCGAAGGCCATTCAAGGCTTCCACGACCGGTGTGAAGTGAATGACTTGCACTAGTGAAAAGGTGGAACATTCGCAACCAAGTGCGAGCCCATTCATATTTATGGGGAATTCCCTGCGCTCATTGATGACGATTGTGTAAGTCTATCGGGGTGGAATCAAGAAGATTCCAATGATCGGGAAGCGGTAAAATGACATCCAATTAGGTCAGCGAAAACGACAAGTGAAACGAGCAAATAACACACCACCCAAAGCGATCGTCGTCGGCCGTTTATCGTTGTCGACTTCAAAAAAGGGAGCCGCCAGTAATGGGAACATTATCGTTAAACGACATTGATATGGTGAGGAAACTGTGAGGCTCGCGCTACTTTTAACGCTATGGAAATAAGGTCCATTGGGTAGTTCGCCTCTGGTGATCCACGAGTAAAGGCGGCCCAGGTTTTGTTCGCATTGGAGAGAGACATTCTTTGTAAGGGCGTTCCCGATTCAAGCTGTGCTGGAATGACACTGATGAATGTTCGGATCGAAGTGAAGGATTCGGTTCGGAGTCGGGTTCAGAGCGCGTGCTCAAACTACTAGGTATCCAGCGAGAGTGTGGGGCTAAAACAGGATAGCACAAGAAAGCGAAGACAGTACAGGGTACCCATTGCGATAGAATTAGGTGACAGGAAGGTCATTACGCTGTCAACGAGCCAAATTAATGGATATACGGCACCATTTTCCGTGCTTTATGGGCTGAGACAGTCTCCGTAGTTCCATGGGTAGCGCTCGCCGGTCAGGGGGTGAGTAAGACGGTTTCCAACAATGTTACGCGTCCCTATGAGTATTCCTCCCTACGATCTCCAGCCATCAAGTTCAGCTACTATATCTCGCAACGTTGCTCTTCAAAGGTGCTGCTCAAAAAACAGACTTCATGAACTCATTTTCTGCTGGACACCGCAGAATGAACCTACACCTCATCCTTTTCAGCTTTTGGCAACGGACTCCTCCAGGGAGGAAAAGTACCGGTTTTAACTTCAACCGCATCGCCACTCATAATGTGGACCATTCAAGAAAGGGGTACACCATGCAATCGAGAAAATTTTCGAGTCGTGGAACTCTCTCTCGCTAGTGAAATCTCTCGACATAGGCAGAATCCGCATATGAAAGTGGACTGTGGAACTTCAGCGCCCTTGTGGAAGGACGATTAAACTTTCAAAGCATTCATGGCTCAATGACACGAGTAGTACACCTTGCTGATCTACTGGGGAATCGAAAGGAGTTCAGGAAAGCATCACAGCGTCGAAAACGCACTTCATGTGACAGATAACAGTTTTCCATTCTTGAAGGCGGAGTCTACGATCAGCAAGCGGCCCACTACAATTAAGGTAGGGAAGGTCAGGGGTACTGGTTGAAAAACGATCATGACGAATGGCTTCAACCCAAGAAATGGTACCCATCACCTGCCCGTTGATGTCCGTATTGATACGACTCTCATCGTGCTCGCTGTTTAACTGTCTCATCTGGCTTAGACTGCTCAACCTTCGTGAGTGGTTAAGCCAATCCGATGGCGTATGCACCGAATAGCGCTGGCCGGGTAGGGTAACGTTTGACTAGTTGCTTGAAGGAGGATTCCACGATCAGTCGAAATCACGTAAGGGAAAATCACCTACTGGCAAAACGGGCCGACGCGACACGCATTCGCCGCATCGCGACCCTAACACTGCCTTACGGCGCGCGCTACGCGCAGTACCCATCCAATCGGGTACTCTCACTCGCAGTAGGTCCTTATCTTTAATCAAAGAGAACGTTAGCCCTTGAGCGCATCAATACGGAGATCAACTGCAGGGAATGGTGGCCAATTTTCTCGGGTTCAAAACCGTTTCTCACAGTTTTTCTTCATCCGGCACCACTGATCACCTCTAACTTTGATTCTAATGAGCTGCCTTCTAAGGTAAACTGCGTCACCAAAGAGGCTAGCCAGGCCTACGAAAAGTCAACATTGTTTGATCCTTTAGAATTTTGGCTGGTGTACAATGAAGAAAACATTCTAACCAGTCCGTCCTCAAAATGAGCCACGCACTTGGCTTCCGGCCAGATTCATAATGACATTTGGGTGCGTTTGACATGCAATACTAGGGCATGAGGTCATTCGATCTAGAGACAGCTTTTTTTCTCCAGACAAGTAGGATACCCGCTAATAAAACGCAAAGGTGTGTGCAAGCGCGGTCTGCCTGATGGAACTTGATATGAGATTCGATCCCCCATCCCCCCTCTTTCCCTTTCCTCCTCCTCAAACATACGAACCGTTGTCACTAGCATCTTGCTCCATCTCTGACGATCTATTAAAACATGGCCACCATATAAATAAATAATGTACATCAATACACAATACTACAGCAAGAATGCTGGGTAATTGAACAACTCCCGCCCGACAGGACTTACGAACCCGCACCTTTGCTTATTCGTAAACCAAGTGGGATCGTTTCATTACCAACTCAGGCTTTTCATGATATACTTATCCCCCAAGCTTTATCACCCGCTCGAATTTAGTCAAAGGAGATGGGCCAAAAAGCAGCAACCAAACAAAAAAGTCCTATAAACAACACACGTAATATAGAGAGAATTATGATTAAATTTGAACTCCTTCAGAAAGGTCGCCAATCCGTTCAGAATTCATTATGGAATACAGGCAATTCAGGTACTCACGGGCTTCTTAGCATGCAATATGCTGCTGTCGGCAGCCTAATCTATCAGCGCTGCGTGATTGGGATTTGAGCCGAACAACTAACATAGAGCTGATAAAGTCGTGGTCCCGTAGATTCGCAGACTAATCAACGGTGCCATTAACCTTACGCGACCCTCCACGCTCCACTAGGACCTTACTTTTTTTCAAAAGTGTTCGTAATATAAAGGTTCACTTAAAATGATGCACAGAACAATGCGCTCGCACAAACATTAAAACAAAACAAAAACATCAAAGCAAAGAAATACTTCTACCACCGAACGTGCAGCACAAACGAACCGAAGATTATGAAAATACGAAAGGTGAAACCCTGCACTATTGCGATATCGAATTGCATAATCGGCTTTTTTACGGAATTGTCGCCAATATCAAAGCAATCCTCGGTTTTCGCCTCTTCGCACAGAAACGAGCGATGAGAGTGTGATTGATGATCGAACAATCAGGAACAACACGACAGATTCGTCTAGGGATAAACCTTTGGTCACTCTAGCGCTGGACCAACAAATCAGAATAGAACAACAAGCGGCGCTATCGCAAAATACGGAGGCATTGTTACGGTAACTCAGAGCCACGTAAAACATCTCTATTTTCGTTGAAGAGGGGGAGAGTCCAGGATGGGTGAGCAATTTCCATGTTTCTCGAAGTTCCTGCCCATCCCCAGGCTTAGTTCTAAAGGATGTCCCTGTATCTTGCGATAGCGCCCAACAGGCATTTGCTTGGGTTTAACAGTAGGTGGGATCATGATGAACGCGAGTCAATGTGACGAATTCCCTTTCTATCCGAGTAACCGCGTGGTTTTCATGGCCTGGATCACAGAGTGCCGATGACGGGTGGTAAGAAAGAGAGCGGAAAGCGTCTGGCGATGTCTAGCATTAGACTGTGGATGTGTGACAATTAGTGAACGGACGACAACAGGCAACTCCCTGCCGACTACAGCGATCATGCAACCACTTGAAGTGACGAATAGCCGGTAACTTGTTTCATGCGAAGACGACGGCGAGCTCAAAAAGGCACTGAGAACACGAGGCAGATCGTGGTAACCTGGACGGAACAATCTCCAAGGATAAGCCGAGGCGCAGGTGACCTCAAATCGAGTTAATTGAGCGCTTTAGCGACGGAGTCGTGTTAGCCCTCTCAATTACACACAGATCGTCACCACAGACACCTCGACGAACAGCGAAGAAAAGGCATAGATATCAAGAGATCGAATCGAGAAAACCTAACGGATCGTTGGACTGATCGTTGAGCAATTCGATGAGGGATGACCTGGAAAAGGCCGAGAGGAGACGAAGCGGAAGTATTCACACCTCTCACCATCGGGTTTTCCGCTGCAATACGGAGGAACGTTTTCTTCGCGGCTACTCACTGAACCTTGATACCTATTTGTCCTTTCCCATGATATGGGGGAAGGGGGGGGGGCGGAACGATACATAAGTCGATGCTCCTTTTCTGAGCAAGCTGGCACCAATCAAAACATTGCGATTGAATGAAACATTTGTTTGATTCACGTCGAATTCGATCCTATGGACCGTGCCAGCGACAAGTGAAACCAGGGTCAGCAATGCGTTACGCCCGATTGGTGTGCGGGGTCTTGATGTGTTTTGATGAGGGTCTTATTTGGGACTAATACAGGGAGGTCGCGCTGGTGAAGAAGACAATCCCGAACGGCCGGATACATGTGGTATTTTGGGTGTGTTAACCCTCACTCCATCACCTTCGCACACCCGAATTTTTCCTGAATATTCCCCCAAAATTGATGTGCACGGGGATATGTGCCTTCCCCATCCTTGCCCAACGCCAATTTCGAAAAAATTTTAGGAGCGGGATATATGGAATTGAATGGTGGCAGATTCGACGGGACCATTGACCAGTGCAGATGTATGACTCCTTTTGGAGGGTAAGGTAGGGATGTTCACTAAAGTCACAGATCTCTCGTCCTTTTGACTCTAAAGTGTGCATAAACGGTGCTACGGCTTTGCAGAACCGCTTCGACGGCTTCCATTTTTTCTCGTCCAGAGCATGTTGGTGTCTGCGGTCTCTCATTCGCTGCGCTCCCTCTCCTCTATTCCAGTCTCAGCTAATTTCTAGCGCTTTTGAGGGATCGTTTCCATTTTCGATGTGCCCACTTCACACCAGTGCTTTCGTTTTTGTGTGCACGAACGACATCAGTTCGATATTGTGGGGTGCCTTTGAGATGGCACTTGGTTGAATTGCTTTTCAATGACGTTATCCGAGTTTACAACTCCGATTGTCGCCAAAACGTTGGCCTAAAAAGAATCTTCCTAAATACATACCTTCAAGAAGCTAATACAGATATGCCGCGGATCACCAGGAACTTTCTTCAGGGGTTGCCAAGCTTTTTCAAAACGGTCGATTGCGTGCGGTTACGAGATTTTTGAAGAGTCAACTCGAAATGCAAAAATTTGTCACCACGAGGAATCGAACTAGGGACCCCCTTTTCTGGTATTCAGAGGGCCGTTCAGGAAAAATTAACCATGGTTCTGTGGTTCCCGCATGTGCCCCTATATCATGCAAAAGACCGTTTTCAAAAAGCTTGGCACGCCCTGAAAGACCTTCCTGGTCAGAGCAACATTTTCTCATATTTTTGGGAAGAGTATTTTAATGGGGAAGATCTGCGCTGTGCGAGAGTATGGAGTGGACAGAGTAGTTAATAGCAGACTTAGCGAAAGTGGAAAGGAGAATCGAAGATAAGAGTGCATGGATACGAGCGAGCGTTAACACGGTCTCGAGCCCATCAACTTCTTATCCCATGCTCGTCCGAGTTCGCGACGAAGTCAGTTTATTTCCTGTGCTTGCGGACAGTTTTATGATTCTCGAGCTGAGCCTCCACTCTCAATGACCCAGTCTTATTGTTTGCCTCTTAGCAGGCACGAATTTCAACCCTTTCCACACGGTTTCAATACGCCAGCCTGTTGAACATGAAACACATTCAAGCTTGTAGTGCTTGGTGGACTGAACATCGTTTGAGGCGAGTTTGGGCGCCGGTACCTGACTGACACTCCACTTCTTCGCAAGCCTTTGGAGCGGTACGCCTTTTGAATGAAACCACTTCCGATAAAGGTTTTCGTTATGCCGCAATGTGAATTCATAAGGCATGGAAACTTCACTAGGCAGCGCTGGCAGCCAGTAGTCGGTTTATGCTTCTCTCCTACGTCGCTCTGAGTGTGGCTGTTGAAAGGTCAGGTAGGCACCGAAGCGTTCCATCCTCCTTTTAATCTTCTTTCAAAGTCTTGCATCTATATTCGATTGTTTTTATTTATTTATTTATTTATTCAAACGGGATCACATTGTTTCAATGTGTCGTTGCATGCTTCTTCTCCATAAAATAGGGTCGTCTGTAGCTGCTCTTCTCCAAGTTTCTCCAAGGAATGACACGAAGGGGTCTCGCCATCTCAATCTCGGCCGGCCATTTGATCGTTTCCATTTCCATGGTCGCCATTCGGTGATTATCTTCGTCCATCTATTATCTTCTTTCACTAACATTTTTCTCGCCCACATCCATTTTTCTTCTGACTGCTCGCGCTGCTATACCTGGGATTTTGGTAATATTCTCTAACCAAACATTGGTACGATTGATCTAAAAGGGTCTGCTAGCGTATACCTATCATCACCGTACGCAAATCAATATACTTCCGTTATAGGCTTGACTCAACTGCAACAAATCCTTCGTCATCTTCTTTCTCAGCCTGACACATATGCTCGGAAAAGTCTTACATACTCACCACAAAGTCTCATCTGCTCTCAGGATCCACACGCATAGAGTCGATTGTAGAATGACTAGGTACGTAAAAAGAAAACGAGGCCTTTGTGACTAGCATTACTATGCGATTCGTCGACGCGATGTTTGAACCTCATTGGGACCCTTCATTAGTGAGGAAAGAGCTGAGGCGATTGAATGCGTTCCATCCTGCTTGGATCCTTCTTTGTATTTCTACTGTGTTGTTCGCATCGAAGGAAACTCTCTGTCCAAGGTAAATAAAATTGGTACAAGTATTGAACATCGTGTCCATCGATGGTAATGGGTTGAATCACAGAATTGGTCATAATAGTAGTTTTTGTGAAGTTGATTTTGAGCCCCACGGTTTGACTTTTCTCGTAAACTTCTTGTAACATACGTTTAAGTTTCTGGCTTTCGTGTGCGATAATCACTACATCGTCTGCATATCTGAGATGGTTCAGATATGTTGATCCTCGTACCAATCGATTTTTCGAAATACAGCACTTTTCGCTGCTGCACTGGAAACTTTGCCGAATAGCTGGCCCAAAATTCCAATAAAAAATTGTGCGAAAGCAGTCAATTCTGTACCAGTTACATAGTAAACTGCTTCCATCTAAATATAATACATATTTCTGAATACTCTTCGAAATGTATCGCAGAGAGAAGGAAATCGCAAATGTCCGCCAAACTTCGATGAATCACTGTCCAATTGGGTCATTAGGCTAATCAAGCGAATCCACCCAGATTTTGATACGGCGTTATTTTTAGACGGCGAAGTGGTTGGCTGGGGTCACACCCACGAAAGAACCAGCCCTTCAAAAATAAATATCTTCGACGGTGATGAGAATTGATAGAAATAGAAATAGAAAAAAACACTAAAACGCGGCTATGACTACTCTAGCCTAAGAATTTGGGAGGATGCGTCGCGGATTCTGTCAAGTTTGCCGGTTCCACGTGGGTGGTCGGCATACCCGTGTCTCGAAGTTCCGGGTAAACTCCCATGACCCCTCAAGTGGCGCAAGGGCACCATGGCCGACTGGTGCTGACTTAAACTGCAATGCTAATCCCAAAGACTTCTGGCTTAGGTTTTCATAGCTTCGTGTGACTTCATTTGCGTGAGCATACGATTTAAGTGAGGCCCTTCCTTGTCCCGTTCGCCGAGGGAAGCAGCTTGCTTGAACAACTTCTTCTCTTCTTTTCCTCACTCAGTAGTCCTTCCTTTACTGTTTATTTCATCTTTCTTTTTTCATAGTTTTTTTTTTTACTTGCGACTGTTTTAATAGCTGTCCATTATAGTTACCAGTTTATGTATAATTTTTTCTGTTTTCAGAGTTATGCAGTCAGTCCCGCTTCACCTATTATAGCTGCAGAAGCGTCATTGTGCGCATAAATAAATAAATAAATAAATCTGCTCTGATGCCTGCGCTTCAAAAGAAGCGTCCTCGCTCATGATTATCCCAGCTTTTATATAGTACCAGCTCTCTAAGTCAAACCTTGTAATAATATTTTTTCTTCATATGTATTATTATTTACTATCGTTAGGTTCAGGCAATTTTTTCTTTTTCCTTTTCTTATTTTTTGTTTTCGTCTTTTATTTTTTCTTTTGTTCCTTGGAATGTTTGCGCACTGCACGATTCTCTTAAACCAGGGCGAGGATTTTTAAAGCAACAGTTCAGGAACGGTTTCGCGGGAAAAAACCACCAATAATGAAGTTGTAGATGAAAACCAGACGATTAATGTATGAAAAACTGGAAAAAACGTCGGGGAGGGTCTTAGACAGGTACTCTCCCTCTGCCGCTCAGCAATGGATAAAGACGCACGTTGGACGAGTTGTCTGAACGTGCCCGCTGTAAACGCGCTCCATTTTTCAATCAATTTTCCCTGTGGTCCCAAAACGAGCACGATTGCCGACGCGTCCAATGACGGCCGGCAAGGGGGCGGGATTGGGGAAATCCCCAAGAACACCCATGTTTGAGGGACTTTCCACCCTGTTTTTTGAGTTTCTGAGGTAAGTTCGTTTATTATTTCCACTGCATATGTTCTTCACTAGGGCTCGTGTATCCCTCAGTAGTAGTGGCATTGAAATTTTCGGACCCTCCCTGAACTGT
>MU883783.1:0-20210 GCA_036418205.1 Ostertagia ostertagi | reverse complement strand
CTTACCGTGTTTTGAAATGCTGTTTCGAGTGTCACCTCCCCCCACCACCCCCCCCCTCCAGAGATGGGCGCCGATAGGTTTCCAGTATAAAAGAGTTGGTTAACACCACTGATGGTGAGAAGCTATTGTAAATGTCAGTGCGAGAGAGATGTATCCTGAAGGAAAGGAGTTCAGAGTGGTGTCTGAAAAACAACACTTCGTAAGTATTTGTATACCAGTTTTGCTCCGCCCGCTATCGCGCGCATGTCAACATAGGCTTCTGTGAAACAGAGTATAGCCGGGCTGTTGTATTGAGTATACTGCTTTCAATTGATTTTACTGATGGTATTAAGGAAAGCAGATGATAAAGCAGTAAGTTCTAAGTTAGTAAGTTTTCTCATAGCTCAATACCAATAAACATCCATCATTTTTCTAGAACTAACAAAGTCTAGCAGCCGAATGACCTTTGGATAACTAATACAATTACTTGGGCTGCTTATTATCACCCCTCACCGTAAACATCTACCATGCTTGGATACTGGGATAGTTTAGCGGTCTAATAACTTCTTTTACCGGTGATGCGATAGAATTACCAATTTATCGTATTTCCACAGACACCGACCATCTTAGGAAGCTCGGGCAGATTAGCGGTCGAATGGATCACGACTACATCGCAAAAAATGAGATGTTTTCTTATCCCACATCTGGATAAGAACTTCAGTACATTTGCTTTGTATCGCTCCTTATCAGCCCCTATCAGCCGTTATCACTTTCTGGTCCCCATCAAATATGTTCCCGTCCCACCCCCTATATCATATCTGCAAAGCAACGCCTCAATGCTGCTGGCCCTGCGCTGTGAATTTCGTGACATGTGCGTTTGAACGCTTCTTATCAGCTCCTATCACTATTTGGTCCTGGCATCCCGTTGGGAATGAAAGCAAATGTCCTAAGGGCGGCTGCGGTGGAGAAAAAGCTGGGGAAACAATCTTAAACCCGCATACCCCCTTCTCCCGTTGTTTTCCACTTTGGGCAATCACGTCTATGGTGAGAATAACGTCCTCTGTCCCTGTGCTGGAACGGTCGAAGTCTCATAGCGACAGACCAGCAGCTTGATAGCCTATGGGGGGGGGGGTGAGCGACGAGATAATCGCTGTGTGTGTGTGTTGTGTGTGTGTTTGACCGGAAATTCATAGCTCGAGTCACAGTAACGATAGCGCAGTGGTTCTTACATATGGGATGGGGACACAAGTGGTACGTGATAGGAACTGATAACGACTGATAATAGCTGATAAGAGGGGCTAGAAAGCGAGCATCGCCAATTTCGTTTTGTCGTTCATATTGGTACTAGAGCGTCTATAGTGTTATGTGGGGTGGTCCCGGGACATTGGTGGTACATGATGAAAGCGATAGCAACTGATAAGGGCTGATAAGATGCGTCAGAACGCAAAAGTCGTCGATTCCGTTACCTGGCTCGCGTTGACACCAGAGCAACCATACTTACAAGTGTTATGTGGGGTGGGACGGGAACATTGTTGGTGGGTGATTGAAAGTGATACAACTGATAAAGGCTGATAAGGCGCGTCAGAACGCAAAAGTCGTCGATTCCGTTACCTGGCTCGCGTTGACACCAGAGCAACCATACAAGTGTTATGTGGGGTGGGACGGGGACATTGTTGGTGGGTGATTGAAAGTGATAACAACTGATAAGGGCTGATAAGGCGCGTCAGAACGCAAAAGTCGTCGATTCCGTTGCCTAGCTCGCGTTGACACCAGAGCGTCCATACTTACAGGTGTATGTGGGGTGGGACGGGGACATTGTTGGTGGGCGAATGAAAGTGATAGCAACTGTCATGGCGCTTTTGAACGCAAATGTCGCCAACTCCGTTACGTAGCATGCTTTCACACTTACTTACAAGTGTTATGTAGGGTGGTATCACGACACTTCTGACATATGACTGAGTGTGATAAGAGCCGATAAAAACTGATAAGATGCATAGAGCGCAAAAGTGGTTTTCCGGTGGGTGGTTAACGTTGATATTAGAACTTTTACGTGTGGTGGGACCGGGACATTATTTGTGGGTGAAAGAGAATGATAACAACTGATAAGTGCTTTCAAGGCGCCTTAGAACGCAAAAGTCGCCGATCCGTTGCGCAGTCCACGTTGATACTAGGTGTTCTTACTCACGTGTTGTAAGGTGTGGGACGTGAACATTGTGCCGATATAGCCAGTTCAGCAAGCAGTCTTCCCAACTTTGATTACCCTGATAAAAGGCCTACATCAAATGTATGTATGTAGGTTAAAGTAAACATGCATTGAAAATGAAGAAACTACATCGTTCAAAGCAAATAAATTTAAAGGAAACTTTGCGTCACCTAGCTTCGGGGAAGGATAGGATACGGCCCTATGATGGACTTCAATGAAGCTAGAGAGCCTGCAAAACCTTGAGTCATTAAATAACATAACCAGTCATAGGGTGCTTTGTTGAGTAAGGTAACCGATATTCCACGGGCCTTCCATTTTCGTTAAAGGCAAGATTCAGGATTAAATTGATGAGGTAATTCCACTCAAATGTGAAAGTAGGGGTGGGAGGTGGACCGCCAGTGGAGAAAAAAGGAAAAAAATCGTGAAATACACAGGAAATACGAGCCTTTTGCTCTACGCTGCGGAGAAGTTCAAAAGGCCGGCAGGGAGATGAGAGATAATGTGAGCGCGGAGAGCGGTAGAGAAGTCCGAGAAGAGAGAGCATAGCAGATCAACATTGCGACGCAGACAAGATATCGAGCGGTGGGCGGAGCGTGTCGCAACAGGTGGAGCGTGTCAAAGTCCTTGGCCCCTAGCGCCTTAGTGACGCATTTCGATGCGGGAACTTGGCGAGTCGCCTGCAGTTGCGTCCCATGCACTTCTAGCCACTTTAAGGGCTTATTAGGTGGGTCTGAGCCCGAACTTTGCCTTTAAGTCTATCGTGTGATGCGCGCGAAAGCGGGCGAAGCAAAGCTGGTCAACTCTTATGTGCGCATACACGGCATGTGAACGGCCTGAAGAGGTCATACTAGTAGCGCATGCGTTGCCCTTGAAGCAAGTTATCTACTGAGGGAACATGATGAAAAGTGATAACGTATTCATACAACCGTATTTTCTTCAAAGTGGAGCAATTTTCAACGGGAAGAAGGCTTGGGAGCTTCACGAGCAGCTTTTTTTGAAAAGTGCCGAAGTGGTAAAAAACAATGATGAGACAATGCCGTTTTCGGGTAGTCAACGAGAAACGTTCACCCTTCTAAAGTGACTTTTCTCGATCTACTCATGCAATTAATCTGACATCGTAAACTAGCGGATCTGCTCTGTTAAACAGTTATTGCAGTGACTTGATTCAATTAGTATGTCGCAAAGGGCTCCATCTGAGGCCTTTCACAAAAAATGGGGATAATCTTCGACAGGCGCGAGTTTCTACAACGACAAGAGCCGTATCTTCTTTCAAATGCATTTATTCAGCATAGTAGACATGGCGCTTCAAGCTACAAAAATTGTTCTATTAAATGTTGAGGAATTTTCAAGCGTCATTATTTCAAACGCGGCCCGGAGGCGCCGAGCCCTTTACCGAATTTTTCGTTCGAGTACTGGCTGAAAGGTTTCTGTTTCGTTGCGTGTCATTCCGTCACGCGACGCATAGCGTCTTGTGGACTTTCTGAACAAAAGGGGATGATTAGCTTTGAAGTTCACAGCCTTCCACTTCTTGATAAGTACAAGGCCTCATCTCATTCGAATTTTACATGTTTGTGAAATTACCAATAGGAATTGTGTTTCTCCTTGTGTAGTCAATTTTTTCCTGACGTTTTATAAACGTGTCGCGATCCCGTTTGAGGCCCTCCTCCCCGAGACCGCGCTCCCACGGCTCAGAAAGTCCCCCGTCAACCGCCGACGAAACTTCCTTCCCTGCGTGAACTTTACGTCTTTCACTGTGATCCTTTCCACCAATACTTCGCGTAGGTGACGCGTATGCTACAGAAAAGAAGTTCATCGCTATAATCATAACGTGATGGAAGATTTTCCGCCTCCCTCCCCATCCTGCCTTCCCCTCCTCCCTCCATTGCTCTCCAGCTGCCACAGCAGCAGTTTATGGAATGATCGAAAGTTTGCTAATTAGGTGTTATTGTAGGCCGTAGGAGTGTTATCACAATTATCCTATTGCAAAATATTTGATAGCTCAAGCTCTGCGAGCTACCCAGATTTCTTAGCGGCTTGTTTATTCAATTCCATTTAACTGCCTTATCACTCACTTTATTTTGCGGACGGACATGCATACATACATGCCGCCATTCTAAATACAATGGAACCTGTGATGGCATATTTCGAGCTCTGCCTTTCAGTCAACAGAAAGTCGGCAAGGTTCCTCCATGCTAGGTCTCGGATCATAACCGAAGGAGTTTATTTTAAGGGCAATCAGCACATGGGTAACTGCGGAAAGAAACAGATGACAGTCGAAAAGTCACCAGGGAAAGTGGAAGATATCATTCGAATCAATTGTTACTGTGATTCAGGTATACACTGCGCAGAGCAGTTGGATACCTTCAAAGTAAGATGGTTGAGTGCCCGTTCAACGCAACTTCAAAGTATTATCTTGTACGATACACTTTCAGGAGTTTCTCGAAAGGCAAGAAAGGATCGAGTCAACCAAACTATTTCCAGTGTCTGTATGATCACTTAGAAAAAGGTATGTGGAAAGAACATTGGATTTTCTCAGTCCAATTTCGCCACTTTTTCAACGGTTGTCGTGCAGCAACGTACTTACCTCGCGCGCGGTTCGGAGATAAAGTCCTGGATCATACGTCGTTAGAGATAACCAAAGCATTAGCTCTGTCGCGCGGTAAGTCAATTGTCGGGTACAGGACAGGAGGATTCGTCGCGCGGCCAGAAGACGGAGACCAGGATGTGTCAGTGGACGAGTCGCACCCAGGGTCAACCCTTGCGTTGCGCCAGAATTCCCAAAATTTTTTATGAATCCCGCTCCTTTTAGTTAGTATCGTTAGGACTCCCTGTATTTAGCTATTTATTATACCAGATTAGTCCCCCGTCAACCGCCGGGACCTTCCTTTCCTGCGCAAGCTTTCTATCCTCCGCTATGGTCCCTTCCTCCTGTGACACCAACACCTCCTGGAAGTGACGCGTATGCAACACAATGGTGTTTCATACAGTAGAAGGGACACAATCATGATATGACGGTAGATTTTTCGCTTCCCTTCCTCATCCTCCCTTCCTCTCTCCACTGCCCTCCAGCTGCCACTGCAGCACCATGTGGAATGAACGGAAGTGTGCTAAGCAGGTGTTTATATAGCCCTAAGAGTGTTATCACAACTATCCTGCTACAAAACATTGATATCTCAAATCCTGTAAGCTACCCGATTTGTTAGCGGTTTGTTTATCCCATGAGCTTCCTTCTCACTCACTTCATTTTGCGGACGGACACACACATACATACATACACACATACATACACATACATACACACACACACACATACAGATACATACAAACCGACACACAAAGTTAGCGCTTTATAAAATAGAAGGATTTATGTTATTTTAATATGCTCTATCCCAATCATCGGTGTATGAGCCCTTCATCATATGGAAAAAAAGTGCTTGGCGCAGAATGCGAAGTCGCTGGCGCATTTGTTTGAGAATCGAGAAAACATGGGATTTTACTCATGAGATAGAAGTACGTAATCCCAAATTTAATATTAGGCACGTTCGCTATCGTCGAGACTTCTACGCTCAGAGAGTCTAACACACGTTTTCTTTTTTCGAATTCCGAATCACCCCCTTATGATCAAAATAAACTAAACTTCAGGCATTTACGTTACGACCCAACACCTCTTCATATTAAGGTTATGCCTTTCTTCAAAAAGCGGTTTGTCAATGAGATGGGCATACTGAATTGAAAAGCAACACATAATTTTCTCTCCAGAAAGTTTTCAAAATTTGCAAATGTTCAATTCTTCAAAAAATCGTCCCGTTGTAAGGTTTTTTGTGCACTCGCGAGTTTTCGACATTCAAGCATTCATAACTTTCCTTCATAATTAAAGCAACAGTCCAGGCAGGGTTTCAACTACTTGGTCATTAGGCGGTCAAAACATGCCCCAGCCCAACTAAAGTTTATAGGAAATGTCTTTAATTTCAAAACCTACCTCTAAAATGCGCTGGAAGGGGTCGAAGTCCTCTTGGAGGGGGCGGATCACCCATAAAGAGGCGGATCGCCAACATACGCTGTGCAGAGTCCGTGCTTGACTAGCGGTCGTTGCGGGACCGCCGCGCTGTATGAGGTCGATTCCATAAGAACGCAATTGAAGCGCTTCAATTTCGATTGCTGGCAAATAGTTATGTATTTGCAAGCATGCATGGCTATTTGCCAGCAGTTGCAATTGGAGCGCATGTACCGGAGCAGATTCGGACAACTCGTCCAACACACGTATTCCCCAATCGTTGAACGGCAGAGGGCATGTCCCTGTCTAAGCCCCAGTTGGGCGTTTTTTTTTCACTTTTTCTTTTTACGTTCGACCACTTTTCACCTACAACTTCCATATAGGTGCTTTTGGCCCGCAAATTCGTTCCTGGACTGTTGCTTTAACCTTTTGCGATCTTCAAAGCTAGTTAGAAACGAGAAGGTTAGCGCTTCAAAGATGCGCCCAGCATTCCTCCAAAGATCACTCTCTCGAAATATAGTCCCGTCGTTCCCTTTTTCAGAGGTTTGTGGCCCAGATTTTTGAAGAAGGGAGCGACTTTCAACATTTAAGCGTTCATAACTTCCTTCCAAATTAACTTTCTGTAAATTTCCCAAGCCAGTTAGAAACTAGAAGGCTAGCGCTTTCGCACAAATGCTGGAACCTTTTCGAAAAATCACTCTTTCAAAATTTTTTCTCGTTTTTCCTGTTCCCCTTTTTTTTTTCAAGCCATTTTTCTGAAACGTGACTCTGCAATCTTCAAACGTCTATAATTTCCTTCAAAATTTGTATAATGAGAAACGGTCAAAAGTATTGAAGTCTACATGAAGAGTGCCCAGCAACGTATGCAAAATTATCCCAAAAGGTTATTCCTGGAGTTGAGTGGACTTCTAGGGACCACCTTTTCTTCTGCCAGAATTTCTAAGGTGGTCCCTAGAAGTCCACTCAACTTTTACTTTCTTTCATTTATATTTGTACTAAAAGCATCAAGATTTACTGAGGAAGTTCGTGTACTAACGCCGCTGACAGATAAAGCGTTTTGCTAATACCCGGATGTCTGACTCCTATTCTATGATAAGGGCCCTTAAGGGCCACCTCTGGGAATCAAGGTTACTTTACTACCGTCTTCAGAAGATTTTCGAAGGGTGAATCGAGTGATCCTGGGGAAACTTTAAGACTTGCTGTTTGCTGGGGGGTGCGATTAGAGATTCAGCCCCCCCCCCTTCCTCCATTGGACCTGTAGCGCTCTTGCCGACACATGCATCTCTACGAAATACCGAGCGCCCTTGAACTAACCAATTTTCAACAAGATTGGGTCAACTCTCTTGTGGAACTTCGGTTATACGGCGTATTTTATTTTGCTTTCTTTAATAGAATTCCGCTAACAAGGACTGAACAGAAGTAGGGAAGAAGGCAGTTGCTGTATAGGACCACTAAAAAGGAGTGTAGGAGACTTTTCTGACATCTTTTTTTTAGGAAACGTTTCTCTTCGAGAAACCAAGGTAAGTACGCGTTTGTTACGACCATAAATACAATTACAGCAACTCCCAGCAAAGTCGTGTCTAAGAATCTATGCAGTGGGTGGGGTACAGTAGCCCACGAGTATGTTAGATGTGCCGTTATCACTTCTCGAAATTGCACGCCAATGGCACAAGCCCAACAAAATGAACTTTCCGGGCGGTATTAGCTGTGGACTTGTACCGCGCGACGTGGATCTGCTGAGGTAGCCGTGTCTAAGACTTTCGGCGCGCGAGTCATTATCAATCGGCTGCTACCCACCAGATTTGAACTGTGGCTCGGTTGCTTAAAGGCAAAGGTCGGGATTAGTTGACCAAACCAACCCTTTCGGTCATGCCTGTACTTGGTTACGCACCCGTAGAGATGTTCCCACACTCAAAACCCGAAACGGCGCAGTAATAAGGCCCCAGGGCATGTACTATGCGCTATCGCCGCCTGGCCCCGCTACGACCGCCCACCTTGGGATGTGGTGCGTGGCTGGCATAACGTGTGAAATCAGCTAGGTTGATTGCCGTATCAACCGATAGAACGACTGACATCTCCAGAAAACTTGTTTGTACGTGCCTCTTTCCCAAGCCAGCCTCCTTCACTGCTAGTGGGAAAGAGGAACGGGAGCCTTCCGCTCGACGGTCCAGCAGGGTGAATAACGGTCGAGGAAATCCTCGACCATAGCTCTCTACCATGCGAGAGTAGTGCCGAGAGAGTGAACATCCGCGCGGAGAGCACAGACGGCACGGCATGGCGAGTGTGAATGTCCGCGCGAGAGATCGTCTCTGATCGGGCAGAGAATCCTCGACGTGCCGTTGAGGAATCCTCAAGCGATATTCACCCTGCTTTATATACCCCCGCATTGAGTCCCGCTTTTTGCCATAATCAATAGCAATGTTGAAGGGCAATCACCAAAGACTTTTTTTTATCCAAACGTCATTGTGCGATTTAGAGGGAATGGAGTACCCTAAGTCTTGTAGGAGAAGAGCTCCTATAAATGCGTTACTGCTTACTGCTACTTATTCCGCCGAAGTACGAAATGCTTGCGGGAGAGAATGTTCTAAAGCATGCAGATAAAAACTTGAAATTTTCTCATCATTGGAAAAGCGGATGCTTGCTCATCATCTTTTTCAGATGCTAAAACGCCTCCTATCTATAAAATGTTGGGGTATGGGTTGTTGCTTAAATAACTTTCTGTTTGCTGTGAGTGCAGTGCTTTTTTATCATGCATGTGCGAAAAGCGAATCTTTCGCCACCATAAACGCAGGCATTCACCAACTCTTTGTCCGACCATATGTTGCACCGTTCTCGTCCAACTAGCAGGTGTGGAAGCTCATTAGGAACCCGTGTATGCTTCCGTTCCTTTCGGGAGAACATCGCGTGATGTGCTCTTAAAATAAGCAATGATATCGGTCCTTATTAATATTAACTGTGTTGCGAATACAAAATGTGGATTCTGAGCATTCTAGAATGAGCGCTCGCGCTGCGCCTTCAAGGCCGGAGAAGAGTTTACACGGCAATCCACGGAAGGATCTGGACCCTAATAGCTGAGATCAAGGCTGTCAAATGAGTTGAAACAATCGGTTTAGGCTCGAGGAACCTATTCATGCATGGGTTAGAGTGCAAAAGTCGTCGCCGCGGCTCGCAAGCGCACGACAGGCGCTAGAGCTTCACAAAGTGAACTCATGGCGACTTATCTGAACTTGTGCATGAGATACCTCGTGAACATCCCATGATACGCAGCTTGTATTACGTGTAGTGGCTAATTAATACGCGCCACCCTTACTTAAAGAAGATAGTTCAGGAGGAAATAGGGGGCCAAAAAAAAGAGTCACTTTGCCCATGGCGCACATCATCAAATTTTTCTTCGCACAGAATGCCGCAGCTAATGAATGTTTTACGGCAGAATATTCCTTAGGTGTCCCCCCATAAGCAGAAGCAGCCCCTACTTCAATGCCCTCACGGTCTTCAGAATATGACGTCATCTGCCGTCGCCGTCAAGCTCAACGGGGCTTACCGTAATCGCTCCGGCCTGAAGCTGCAACCTAATTTCTTCAATCGGTTAAGCGGTGAATAGCTTCCCAGAGACACTAGCTGTGACTGTGCAAGACCGCTTTTGACCAGCGTTTCAGGGACGTCGTAATGGTCTATGGTACCTACGATAGCATCATGACGTGGATCATGTTTCCGTGGGAAAATCTTCTGATGTCGTCAGGGTAGAAGGCTGGTCATGTAAACTTTTGATAGACTTGAACGTGCTCTTTAATATGCAATTGGGCTCATTTGATTTGGTTTCGCTGTTTGTGATTAACTGCGTTTTGAATGTGGAGGAAGTGACTCTTTTTTTGACCCCCTCCTGTAGATAAGTGGGAACTATGCTTGCAGATATTTATTACCTACTGCCTCGTTTAAAGGAGCTCAGAGAGCTGTGGATGCTAAAAGCCTTGCTGATTGCAACAATGCAGGCCAAGCCCTTATCGTGAAAAGGGTTTGTCTAGTGCTTGTAATCCAACAAAATTAACGCGCGATTCGGCGCAGCTGTCAGCACCATTTGTGTAACCATTATACAAAGATAGATAATATATATAATTACCAGTTTTGCTTCGCCCGCTATCGCGCGCATCACACGGCAGGCTTTAGCGAAATTGGAGGACCCATGGAATATCAGCATGAGATACTCCATTAACCATCTCACTATTGACTGTGTTAGACCCTCCACAGTTTCACTGAAGCTCATCGAGAATACGCGTGATAACGTCAGAGCTGTGGTATATTGATCACAACTGTAAACATCCAGCATTTTTCTTGAATTAAGATAATTTAGCGGTGAATAGGATTGCTGTCAGTCTCAAAATCAAAATGAAATATGCCTATTTACATAAGTGAGGAGCTAATGCTTATCATTCATTTACATTCATCATTATTTAGAACCACGAAAGGATTAGCGGTTTAATGAGTTTGGGTTTTCTTAATAGTCAGAAATGAAACTTATCATTTGCTGAAGACTTGTTTTTTAAATTTATGCAGTCGAATTCTATTAAGTAAGCTGGATATATATCGAAATAATGTGCACGTACCTTTGTTTGTACTACTACGACTTACTACAATTTGTAAGTAGGAACGCTCTAGTGTCAACGCTGCGTAACGGAACTAACGACTTTTGCGTTCTGACTGGCGCGCCTTATCGGCCCTTATCAATCGTTATCAGTTTCTGGCACCCACCAACAATGTCCCCGTCCCACCCCACATAACACTTGTAAGTATGGTTGCTCTGGTGTCAACGCGAGCCAGGCAACGGAATCGACGACTTCAGCGTTCTGGCGCGCCTTATCGGCCCTTATCAATCGTTATCAGTTTCTGGCACCCACCAACAATGTCCCCGTCCCACCCCACATAACACTTGTAAGTATGGTTGCTCTGGTGTCAAGGCGAGCCAGGCAACGGAATCGACGACTTCAGCGTTCTGGCGCGCCTTATCGGCCCTTATCAATCGTTATCAGTTTCTGGCACCCCAACAATGTCCCCGTCCCACCCCACATAACACTTGTAAGTATGGTTGCTCTGGTGTCAACGCGAGCCAGGCAACGGAATCGACGACTTCAGCGTTCTGGCGCGCCTTATCGGCCCTTATCAATCGTTATCAGTTTCTGGCACCCACCAACAATGTCCCCGTCCCACCCCACATAACACTTGTAAGTATGGTTGCTCTGGTGTCAACGCGAGCCAGGCAACGGAATCGACGACTTTTGCGTTCTAGCGCATCTTATCAGCCATTATCAGTTGCTATCGCTTCCAATCATGTACCACCAATGTCCGGGACCGCCCCACATAAGACTTGTAAGTATAGACGCTCTTTTACCAATATGAACGGCAAAACGAAATTGGCGATGCTCGCTTTCTAGCCCCTCTTATCAGCTATTATCAGTCGTTATCAGTTCCTATCACGTACCACTTGTGTCCCCATCCCACCCCCTATAACATATTAAGAACCACTGCGCTATCGTTACTGTGACTCGAGCTATGAATTTCCGTTCAAACATACACACACACACACACACACCAACAGACACACGCTAGCCGCTTATATATAGTTTGGGCGGAAGTGGTGTAGTGACAAGTGGCGCGCTCACCACGCGAGCGGTCCGGGATCAAATCCTGGGTCGTGAGTCGCCCGGGCCAACCAAGCCTTCCATCCCTCCGGGGTCGGTTAATTGGTACCAGACTTGTCTGGGAGGATAAAAACACTGACTTGTACATCGGCTGGCCCCCAAGTCAGCCACATCGCATTCAAACGCCACTACGAATGTACAAATGGAAGTAGAATGCGTGCCGCATCCCAAAAAGGGATTGATCAACGGCAAATGCTTTATCCTTTATCCTTTTTTATACAAGATAAAAAGTTATGAAGTGAAGGGAAGAGAGATATGTTTTCCAAGGACTTGGGAATTCTGGAATAACAGAAAACCACCACGAACCCGCGAACCGAGAACTTTCTGGTGAATTTGTGATCCTAATCGTAATACCAAGCTTCCCTTTCTCGTTAGTCAAAAACGAAACCGACAATTAATCGCAGCCATTAACACCTACCTATCGTTCTATTATTCACAATAAAAGAAGTCACAACCATAAAAGCATTGATCTGCTGGTCCAACGGAACCAGAACAGAAAACTTTCATTTGTATAACGGTTGTCCTGAGTTTCTGAAAGTTTCGTTATTCCGAACAGTGTAATATTTCTGACCTTTTTCAGCACAGCAGCAACTGGAAGAAAGGTGAGTAATGAGCGGAACTTCTGTTGTCAACAGTTGTACTGGTTAGGCTGAACTTTTCTATCTGGATCAATGTTTCCGATTTCAGCCCGGTGACCAAAAAAAGCCGTATCTGAGTGAGGAAGCGAAAGAGTAAGTGACTACTGATTTTTCCAGTAATCATGTTTACTGTAGGTGCAAGGTGCTGAACGGAGAAGCGTGTTGGATTGAAGGTAACGCAGAAATTTGCAATTCAATGCGACAGTCCCGTAGATTAGGAGCAAGTCTAGCTAACCTCATCCTTGCAAAGTTAGAAGTTCATGGGGTTTGCGCGATGGATATAAAGTAGTTATGAAAATGGTACACTTAAATTAGTGACCGTGCGATGCAGCTTGAAGCAGCGTCCAGTGGAAAGAGCCCGAAAATATGTAGTTTGCCTGAATGCCTTGCGATCTCTCTGTGATTATTGGCTCTTTTTACGCTCACTCATCCACCGTCTATCCACGCGACTGGTCCAAATAGCGCAGTTCCAATTTCTGTTTTGTTTTGCTTGTATCATGGATTTGTGCACGCCTTTTTGCCGTGCACCCTTTGGAATTTGGTAGCTGATAAAATTGTACGCAAATAAACATTACGCTTCTTTCAGCTAACTTGTAGAAAATTGGTTTCCTGAGTTCAACACAGTGACTCCTGCTTAAAGGCAAAAGTCAGGCTCGTGTTTGGGCATTATGGCGCCTGAAATTGAGTGTAGAGATGGGAGGTGGAACGACAGTGAAGAAAAAACGCAAAGAAACCGTCGACAAGACCGAAATCGAAACCCCTTCCTTCTAGCAGTGAAGGAGGCTTGCTCGGGGGAGAGCCACGTCCAAACGAGTTTTCCGGATATGCCAGCCGTTCCATCGGTTGATACGGCAATCAACCTAGCTGATCACACGTTAGGCCAGCCACGCACCACATCCCGCGGTGGGCGGGACCAGCTGATGAAACGAACCCATCGCTGTAAGTAGTAGGCCAGAGGCCTTGACGGCGCGCAATCTCGAGTCAGGAGTGTGGCATCACCCCTCTGAGCGCATTCCTGGAAATATTAGTGATGGAAAGGCCTTCTATGGTCACCTAATCCTGACTTGTGGCTTTAAGGTACCTCGATGGTGCAATAGCAAGGAACATCTTCATCATGATCTTTCTGGGAGTTATTATTGCTGTATCAGCATACATGACATACGGAGATGATGTAAGTTTCTATAATACTTTGAAATTTGCGCTAGACTAACGGTGTCCGAGAAAAAACTTGTTCACGTTAGGCAATCTACCCCTATTCCTCTGTAGTCGGTCAGAATCTATTACTGCGTAGACCGGATATGGTACCCTCCGATATGCGGAGCAAAACGTCAATCCAGTCACCGCTTTGTTCCTACAGATTTAGCATTTAAACACAACTCGCAATACAACGCTCACATGGTCGAAGGCAAGGGACAGGATCATTTTGATGTGGTAGTTTCACTCGAATACGAAAAGAAAGACGCGAAGTGAACTGCAAGTGGAAAAAAGAAAGCATTATGGTCAAAACAAATAAACCACAACGTTCTTGCTCAACGCTGCGAAGAAGTTTAAGAGGTAGACTGCGAAATATTGGGTTGTACAGAAAGTTTCCGCCGATTTCGACTCTCATCCACAAGCGGTTCAACAAGCGCCTCTGCTCAAAATACAAACTATTACAATTGCCATCCCTTTGTTCACAAGAAGCGAATTGGACTGATGCGAATTTGGAAGTGCTGGGTTTCTGTGATCTAAGTAGTCGGCGAAGGTCGTTTCATAACCATGTTGGGTTCCAATGCTCAGTCTTTCTCAGTAGACCTTCCAGATGGCGCATTTTGATTGTTGATCCCGGCAAATTGTAAGTTACTATTACTCATAGTTAGTCGATTTTCAGTTGTGTGTAGTTGATTTTGAGTTTTATGCATTGATTATTATAAAATGTTCTAAGGAGGCATGTAATAAAATACAATTGGGTTAAATGCAAAATGTTAGCAGCACGTAGCATATTTCGTAGCTCACCATCAGCTAGTTCAACTTGGAAGTCGAGATGGAGTTGTGCAACAGTGGGTAGAAGAGCCGGCGGCACCCAATTTTCGACTTCTTTGGGCTTTTTACCTCACCGCTATGTTTGGAAATCTTATGTCGGTTACGCCAAATTCAAAAGCAGCCTGCTCAAGAGTTTCATGCAGATCTTTCTATATCACTAAATAGTGTGTTGAGGATTGACAAAAAAATACGCTGTGCAGTTGTAATTCAAAAGTATTGGACCCTCATGTGAATCTTTATCAGTCTCCGATATCGCTAATCTCTTTCGAAGCTTTCAACATCGCCAGAAATACATTTTGAATTACGACTGCACAGCGTATTTTTGTGAACTCTCAACCAAATGCTTAGTTGATATCGCAACTTGCTTCACACATTTCCGAGCAAGTTTGAGGGGAAACAAGAAACTAGTGCCAAGCAGGCTGTTGAGTATGTTGTATTCAAGACTTCAAAAAAAGTGGAAAGGTGATTCAGTGTTGAAAAAACAGGGTAGACTTGGGTAGAGCTAGGAAAGCGCTTTCTGAACTGATATATAAAGTGTTAGCAGTTTCTTGGAAGTGACCCAAAAATAAAGCATGCAAACGTGAGCTACAAAAACGGCGGAAACTTTCTGGACAAACCCAATAACAGATAATGTAAGTCACGGACAGGGAAGCAACTTCGAGTGATGATATCGACCTGGATCACCCAGATGCGACGGTCAGGAAGATGTCGAATGATGGCTGGGAAAGGTTTGGCCATGTCGGCGGATGAGAATCGTAGGGGAACCGCCTTAGTGAGGCGCTTCGAGGTGACTTACTGTTTGTTTGTTGCGAGCCTCCCCAGTTGCGTACTAGGCAGCTCCCCCCACGTAAGATTGGTGGATGCCGCGTCGCTTCGAGCGAGAGCCATCTTTGCCTTTGCTCTCATAGGGTCAGTGTGTGGCATCACCTAGATGACTGCCTTTGTATGAGTATTTCTATACAGTTCTTATGCATTTGAATTAACATTTCTCATTCCAGGTCTTACCTTGAAGTGTACTCGGCCGTTATAAGTGTAAATTATGCATTTCCAAACTCCTATTACTTCCAATTTACCAGAATTGTTTCAATAAAAATTAGATGAATGAATCGAACTCCAATGACAAAGTTTGTGTGTTTGTAGTCCCTACAACAATGAATGTGATCTGAGCAAGCCACTTTGTTATTTAGAGGCACATCATGCCCTTCATCAGGCAGAGGGCATAGCGTTCGAAAACAGAAGTGGATTTAGTACTCTGAGTCGACCAGAAATAAAAGGAAGCGAAAGAACTACTGGGAAGCACTGAGACTACGTTGTGCTTTCACCACTACGATTGCCTTTGATCGGCCTTCCTCGTTACTAAAACACTAAAATGCTTACAAGCTGGGTTGACGATGATGGGAATGACAGTACGGCCGCGTTCATAGTACGCGAATTGTGAGGTTGGGATTGTATGCGATGGGATACTTATATAGTAGTAGAGTAGGACTTTGACAAGATTAGATACGTATGGATTGAAATCGCTGGAGAGTAGTGGACTAGGGTCTTCAGGGCGAATCGATTCATTGCGTTATAAGTGCGTCGCGCAAGGAATCCTTTTTTTTCATTACTTTAATTGTTCTACTACACTGGTGTGCAAAACTTAAGGACGGAAGTAACTTTCACATGATATCTGGTTGCTAGCTAACCTAGGTAGATCAAATTTGGCACATATATAGAAGTAAATGTTGCGATACAGTGCAGAGAGTTATTAGCCAGAAAGCGCAAACGGGACGATTAGAAAATCATTTTTTTCTCAAACACCCTGTCTGAAGAGTCGATTGGGTGAGGCTACCTCCAAAACTGCATGGCGAGGATCATTTAAAGAGGTGAGCTGGTCCTTGGTTGGGAGTACGACACAATCGCGACGGCAAAAGCATCTCTGCAACGCTGGCTCCAAATACTGGCACACAAAGTTGGTTAAGGTTCTTGTGGAAGAGAAGTGTGCTCCATAGCATTTGTTTGAGGTAAGTGGGCAGGCTCGACCGATCGCTGGAAATCCTCGATTTTCAGGAGTTTTCCACCTAGGCTGCTCGATGCTCTCGCACCTTGTCCTCCATACGATTGAAGTTGAGGTCAAAGGACATTCTTGAACAAATGCACAGAAGTGAGGAGTACAGCGTCACAATAACGTCGATCAGAAAGCATTCCGCGACCAGGAGTTGAGAGCTTGGTACATCCTTCCGACTTTAGGCCTCCCCACACCATATCGAATAGACTATCAAAACAATCATGTCGAACGATTTTCGCGGGTGGATTACATGATCCTATTCTCGCCACGTGCGGATAAGTCCAAAATCACTACTTACATCCAATTTGATCTTGAATGGGAAGAACACGCGATCATCCAAATCAGTGGTCCTTCGCTAATGTCCCGACACCTAGCAAATGTTCCCGCCGATGCGCGGGTTTCGAACGAACACCAGATACTGTTCATCGGTGTCAGACAGACCATGCCTATACGGTCACTGTACCACTGCTCCGCCTGGGATTTCGTGCCTCACAATCCTGATAGATGTTTTTGCAACTGCAACCTGTGACTGACGTAGGTCAATTCTTGTCTGTTGCACAACGTAGCAATCACCTGCAGTTGCGGTTAATCCTGATCCACCACCTACTCTTCTAGGGGCAGCAGGTGGCTGCAGTTCATAATATAGCCTTATTTATTTATTTATTTATTTATTCAAACGAGATCACATTGTTTCAATGTGTCGTTGCATGCTTCTTCTCCATAAAATAGGGTCGTCTGTAGCTGCTCTTCTCCAAGTTTCTCCAAGGAATGACACGAAGGGGTCTCGCCATCTCAATCTCGGCCGGCCATTTGATCGTTTCCATTTCCATGGTCGCCATTCGGTGATTATCTTCGTCCATCTATTATCTTCTTTCACTAACATTTTTCTCGCCCACATCCATTTTCTTCTGACTGCTCGCGCTGCTATATCTGGGATTTTGGTAATATTCTCTAACCAAACATTGGTACGATGATCTAAAAGAGTTATACCTATCATCTTACGCATCATTCTTCGTTGCGCCACTTTCAACATCTTTACATCTTTCTTTCTTCAACGTCCAAGTCTCACAGCCATAAAGTATCGCTGGTTCCACACAAGATTCGTAAACGCGACGTTTGAACCTCATTGGGACCCTTCTATTAGTGAGGAAAGAGCTGAGGCGATTGAATGCATTCCATCCTGCTTGGATCCTTCTTTGTATTTCTACTGTGTTGTTCGCATCGAAGGAAACTCTCTGTCCAAGGTAAATAAAATTGGTACAATATTGAACATCGTGTCCATCGATGGTAATGGGTTGAATCACAGAATTGGTCATAATAGTAGTTTTTGTGAAGTTGATTTTGAGCCCCACGGCTTGGCTTTTCTCGTAAACTTCTTGTAACATACGCTGAAGTTTCTGGCTTTCGTGTGCGATAATCACAACATCGTCTGCATATCTGAGATGGTTCAGATAGTATCCATTTATGTTGATCCCTTCCTCGTACCAATCGATATTTCGAAAAACAGTTTCCAGTGCAGCAGCGAAAAGTGCGGGTGAGATAGGGTCTCCTTGACGGACGCCTCGTCTCATTTTGATTGGCTTCACGTGGCCACATATCTTTACATTTACAATGGCGGACTCATATATGTTTGAGAGAAGGCGGACGATTTTCGGGTGAACCCCTTGACAACACAGCGATTTCCACAGAGCATCGTGTTCTATAGAGTCAAACGCTTTGAGATAATCGATGAAAGCAATGTACAGGGGAATGTTGTATTCACCGCTTTTCTCCATAAGCTGATTGATGACGTGGATGTGATCGATGGTAGAATAAGTTCTGCGAAAGCCGGCCTGTTCAACAGGCTGATTTATTTCCAAGGAAGATATCATCCGCTGTCCAATGATCGAAATAAAGAGTTTGTAGATCGTCGGAAGTAAAGCGATAGGGCGAAAATTACGAATATCCAGAGGATCTCCTTTCTTGAATAGAAGCGACATTGATGATTCGGATAGACTTGTAGGCAGTTCTTCATTTCTGAGAAAGTCATTGAATAGTTTTGTCAATGGCTTCTCCAGTATATGATATGCGGCCATCAACATTTCAACGGTCATGTGGTCGGGTCCTGGTTTCTTTCCCAACTTCATCATTTTTATAGTATGTTCGATTTCTTCGGGCAAAATTGGTGGCACTTCTTCAGAATTCTGCATATGTGGGAGAGTGTTGATGACTCTCGTTGTTGAAGAAAACAGTTCAGTGTAGAATTCTTGAACAACAGATGCGACAGCAGCAGGCGTTTCTGCAATGGAGCCGTCATTCCTTTTGAGTCTTGTTAACGCCGTTTTGCAAATTCTGTTTTCCTGCAATACTCGACGAAGACTGGATCCCTTTGAAACAGCCTCTTGTAGACGCAAAAGATGCTTCTGTTCGAGATCAGATTTAAGTGAAAGACGTAATAACTTATTGATCATGGAGAACTCGATTGTATTTCTTGCTGAGAGCTGCTGCAAAAGGAGATGTCGTCTCTCAAACAGTTTCCTCGTAGCCTCGGAGAGGTGGAACCTTCTTGGGACCTCTGTTGTGGCAGTATCAGCGGCCACTTTTATTTCACTTTTCAAGTCTTCGTAATTGTCAAAAACTCTGTTGGAGACAAGGTGTTCTAAAGTTGCGGAGAAGACCGACTTATTGAAGTTTGCAGTGGTTTTGGCTTTCCTGGGATATCGATGATATTTGCTTTCTAGACGAATCTTAGCCATAACAAGTCGATGATCACTAACGAATTTGAATCGACCGATGATATCAACATCTGAGAATATGGATTGGTCGGATGATAGCACAAAATCAATAGCATTCTTCGTCTGCATGTTGGGTGAAATCCACGTCCATTTTCTGGATTTTCTCTTTTTGAAATGGTTGTTCATCACATAAAGTTCGTTTTCAGAACAAAAGTTAACGAGCATATTCCCTCTTTCATTCCGAACACCTAGGCCATGTCGTCCGATGAACTTCTCATTTCTCTCTCCACTTCCAATTTTGGCATTAAAATCGCCCACCACAATTTTGCTTAGTTGTCGCTTTTTACGTAGAGCAGTACAGCTTAAGCAGTGGAAGCGTGCACCAAGGGCTTGAGAGATCTGCTCGAGGAATTCTTGATATTCAATATCCGAATAAGCAGTAGTTGGTGCATACCCTTGAACGACTCGAAGATTTCTGACATTTGTGTTGACATCAACATAGCAAACTCTTTCCGAAATAACATGAAAGGAGCAAAATTTTGTCCACTTCTCGTTGATTAAGAATCCCGTAGAACTTGAAAAGTAGATTGTGTGACCAGATTGTAAGAAGTTCAAGGATATGCTCTCTCTTCGCTGAGTTCCAGAAAGACCAATAATGTCAAATGGTACCTCTGTAACAGCATCTTCGAGTTCAGCTAGTCTTGCTTCCGTTCTTAGAGTTCGGCAGTTGATGGTTCCGATCCGGAGGCGAAGCATGTTGGACGAAGTAACGGCACCAGGTTGTCCAGGCGACTGGTGCAAGATGGTCGAAGAGAGCGATTGGTGGTCGACCGCTCGCTGGTAGAGTAGAGTGAAGACTTACTCTACTACTTAGTTCATGGTTACTAAGCTTCAAATTCCTTCGCAACTTAGAACCAGAG
>MU883782.1:0-10231 GCA_036418205.1 Ostertagia ostertagi | reverse complement strand
AAGTGATTTTAGTGTGATAAATGCAAGATCAGGGTAGTTCCGACTAAGAATTAGGGTGAAGTTTCATTCATTTCTGTATGTGGCAATGGGTGGCGCGTTTTCAGTAGGTATATTCGGTATCCGAGAAGTTCTTGCTTCCCACTTTGTCGTATTTTTCTGTGCTCGTTTGTAAGCCTTCGTCTAATACACATGATTCTCTCAGGGTCGAAAAAAACGAAAAGAAGATGAATTTCTAAATGAAGCTATGCCAAAAGTGACTACACAAGTGACAACTGTAGAGAACGTAAGTGTTTCACTTCTTCATTTTAACACATTGACGCCCGCGCCGATTTCGGCGCATGTCACACATGTGTCATTGGCGGTATTGCGTGCGCGCATACTCGGCGATGCTTTAATCTCATATGTGGGACATTTCGTGCGTTTCCCTTACGGGACCCACATAGCAGATTCGTTGGAAGGCGCGGGAGCTTTCGTTCCCCTATACCAATTATGAGTTTTAAGTGTTTAGCTTGGTTTCGTACGTATTTCTGCGAGCTAGTAGACGTGTTGATTAGGAAAATTTTCCGATAATAGTTTGTTTTTGATTGCCAAAGAAACTCGAAGTCTGAAGCGCAAACTGCATGCAAATTTCGTAATTGATGATAACTTGTTCAGTAGGTAGGCGTATTAGAATCTGATTGTTTGTGTTGAAATTGAAGTTGTCGACATGCCACACGTTCTACGGATTAATGAGACTAACGGAAGTCAATTAGTCAAAGAAGTATTGGAAAAGGTTCATGGGGGAGCAAAATACAGATGTGCATACCCGGCGATGCACGCGGGCTGCAATGTGTTAAGTACCTTAGTCGCTTCATGAGTTGAGGGGATGCAGTAAGCAGCGCGATGGTCCACTTATGTGTGTGCGCGCACACCAGCTGCCGTAAATTACACCGTTCCTCTTATTCACATAAGCTAATTGCACGTTCTGCGGCAGCCAGTATGGGTTAACTATGACATTCGAATAGCTTACGTAGCTTCACCTGAAAAGTTGCTTATAACAAACAAAATATTTGCTGGGGTATCGAATGCGTTCTCAGAGCAAAGCATTCCCCTCATCTTTCTTAACGGCGAAGAGTATGGAACAGCTTGAGAGCCGCTGAGGGCTGACGCAAGACAACGAAAAGAAAAAGCAAAGAGGGGAGCGAGACGGCAGATACCCAGGAGGCCCGTCGCGCGGCAAGAAGGCAAAGTCAGCGGACGAGTCGCGCGCGTACTATAGGGATTTCGCGTCAAGTTAAATAGAGTGTCCCATTGCACGTCCTACATCGCACATCACGCGCTGCAACTCGTCCGCCGACTCTGCCTTCTTGCCGCGCGACGGGCCTCCTGGGGGTACCCGTAACTGGCAGTAGAGATTAATCCAACGAATTTTTCGTGGAATGTGTCCTTTAAGGCGGATGGCTGATAAAGTTGGTCGCCGATGGAAATGAATGGGGTACCTAACAAGAGGCTTGTCGCGCATCGAAAAGGCAGAGACGCAGACGAATTAGCGGACAGTCGCAGCACATATTGTGCAATGTGGGACGCAATATAGTGCATTCCATCAAATTTGTCGAGGTAAGCAAACCAGCCCTTTTGGCGTTTCGGCTGGGACCGTATGCTGAATGTTGGGGAGGGGATGGGGTCCCCAACGGTCGACGGTTTACTTCAACTCGGTTGGTACGATAGGAGAGTACTGACGCAAGTGGTGCAGCTGGTCCAGCAGCTCCGCCAGAAGGGCTGGTTTGCTCACCCAGGACTAAGCCTTGGAGAGGGGACGGACCCGTCCTCTCTTTAAGGCTTAGTTCTGAGGTAAGCACCAAATTGTGGCGGTTCTAAGGACCGAGTTGAAGTGGTCCGTCCACCGTCGGGGACTCCATCCCCTCCCCAACATTCAGCATACGGTCCCAGCCGAAGCGCCAAAAGGGCTGGTTTGCTTACGTCTTGATCAAATTGCTGGCAATGACGCTGTGACTCACCCGCTGACCCGTCTACGTCTCTGCCTTCTGGAGCGTGACGCCGCTCCTGTCGAGTACGATGCTGGCATCACAAACGTGGAGCATATGCACTGCCTCCTTGGAACGACTGGAACCCGTGGCGAGCATAGGAGCAAAGCATTGAAATACTAGTTGGGGACCAGCATTCTAGGCAGTTACGTGCACTGCTCATTAGCGGAAGCGCTACGCTTTGCTTCTCTAAGGGAATAACTTCTTTATCTTTGCCGTTTTTCATCTTCAACTGCCAATATATTTAACACTTGTCTTTAGAGGCGAAAATCACGGTAAAAAGGTAGCCCATCAGAAATCAAGATTGAGGTAGTAGGTGCTGCAAGAATGAAAAACAAGGCATAACCGAGAAAGGGACCACTTTCGTCCGTGGTTCTCCGTTTTTCGAGCCTTGTCGGTGCTGACGCCAACAGCGGCAAAGCTCTGCACCAGTAAAGTAATATCCACGGCTGAATCCGAAAGCGAGGGGGTGGAGATTCTTCGTAGGGCGTATAGCGTCGCGAGTGTCGAAAGTACGGCCTTATCAGGCCGCTAGGAGCACACCCTTTGCTAATGAGCGCACATCGTTCCGCACCCCAGGGAGGCCCGCTTGTACAGCACTGGACAGTACTTCCTCTTGTTCAACATCCGACCTTACGTGGAACCCTTCAAATTGCTTGCCCTACCCTCTAGATCAAAGCAGGTCGCATTCTCTCTAGTTCGCTAATTCCGCCACTTACTTCAAATGAAACAGTGCAACGGTGAGAGGACGCAGACGAGCAAACTTGCGCGCCACGTGCTGGCCCTGCCCCAGCCACAGTAAGCACCACCTTTTAACTTCTGACAATGACAAGCTGAGCTCAATCGGAGTGCCAAAAGACAAGTGGACCTTCTAATTCACTTCTCTTCAAGGAAAAACTTGATACGGATAGCGACCGTATCACTGGGAAGAAGACCGACTGCCTGAAAACACACGAGATGATTTCTGGAACGTACATAGATATGAAGATATGGCAGAACTTCGTGCCTCCTCCAAGGTTGGTCCACCGCCATTCGCACCTGCAGATTTCTGACTGAAACGCATTCTTTCAGGCCGTGACAACTGCAGGTGTTCATGTTATCAATATGACTAGTCTCAAATGTCTTGAAAATGAGTACTGAACCATATAACCTAATAAATTATTGTTTTACATCCTGTCGCTGGTGCACTAATAGGGCGTAATAACTTCGTATAGCAGCATCGTCAATGACCGTGTAGCATGTTTTCGGAAGTAGAAGGAATGCAAGACTAGAGCACCACTAACCTCGGATGGGACGCAGATGGATTTCGTAGATAGCATGTGGGGAGGTGTGTAAATGGCTCGTGATGGAGTAGGCATTGTCGGGGCGGTAGCGTCACACGTTGGAGTGCTGGCGAGGGGCGTTGGGGTGTGAGGGAAGAAATTCTTGTTACGATGGCTCACACACGTTACGTCAAGGCCAGTATTTGTCGTCCGGCTCGCCCCGGGTTGATTAGATTCGGTCTACTTCAGCTTAGAGAGAATGACTCTCCCATCGATCTGTCTCATCTTTTGTGTGGTTGCGGCGGTACAGAAGTGAAGGTAAGCGCCTTGAAAATTGGCTCTGCTCACATGCGGATTCTGATGCCCCCGAGTGTCGCCCAGAACTCTCCCATGACAAATGCATAGATAGAAGTGATTCATGCACGGTTCCGATGGCGAAATCCATAGGCGGGAGGAGATTCTGATTTCTCGCTGAAACCCCAATTTGCATCTATCAATTCAGTCTTTGGGGGCGATTCCAATGGTCGAACACGTTCCTATCGGGTCAGAATACTTTCGCATGGTTTTTTGAGCAAAGGCGAATAGGCGAATCATGAAACAAGGCAAGCTTTCTTAGAAAAATTTATTCAAGCTATTAGCAAAGACTTCATCAACTCGAACTCAACAACAAAATAGAAGCTGGGGAACACAGGAACATTTGTGCAGCGTTTGAACTTCTGAAAACTGGTTGTGCGACATGTATCATCTGTTGCTGCATTGTATATAGTCTCTCAAGCAAGCGCAAATAAGGTTTCCATTCATCCCTGTGCGTAACAGAGTACATCGGTGGTTCCTTCTCGTTCAAAGGATAGCTCAACATTGCTTTCGTTCAGCAACTTTTCTGAAAATGACCATCGGGCCGGCGGTCGTCCAGGTGTTCGTTTGACGTCCCGAGGGATCCAGTCGGTAACCGCTCTGGTCCAACGGTCATCGCAAAATCGCATGACGTGTCCGGCCCACCTTATCTTCGATTCCTTGGCGAAAACGGCAGCGTCCCTGATCTTCGATCGTTGGCGTAGTTCGGCACTCCGGATTCCCCTCTGCACTTGCGTGTATAGGGTTACTCCTAGCATCGTCCTCTCGACAGCGCGTTGGATAACGCTGACCGTAAACACGTTAGTCATGTCTGCGTATTGTCCAGTTTTCTGGGGCGCCTCAATGTTTCTAGATGCTCCCATGCGGCTCGGTTTCTCCAGTTCAGCGCTTGATCCTATTCGTTCATTGTGGTGATTTTTCGGATTAGGTAAACGTA
Organism: Ostertagia ostertagi; assembly: GCA_036418205.1. Classification (NCBI taxonomy): domain Eukaryota; kingdom Metazoa; phylum Nematoda; class Chromadorea; order Rhabditida; family Trichostrongylidae; genus Ostertagia; species Ostertagia ostertagi. Next base: position 5,654 of record MU883782.1, on the reverse strand, counting down.
CCTGAAACCTATTGTTGAGCGTGAATAGCGCAGCCAATGACCGCTCTGTACCCATCTCGTATTTGCTGCGCCCAACTGCGGACGGAGCTCACTAAACGGCCAGACAAAAGAAGCGAGCAGATGTTCGCTGCTATTGCTGCAGAAAAATCTTGACATTTTTCTGAAGGGTCAATCTTCTAATTCTAATTAGCATCGAAAAAAGTTAATATGAAGGAAGTTATGAACGTTTGAATGTCGAAAACTCGCGCTTCTCAAAAATCGGACCACAAACCCCTAAAAACGGAACAACGGGACTATTTTTGAGAAGTGATCTTTGGAAAATTCAGGTGCTTGTTTGAAAGCGCTAATCTTCTAGTTTCTAATTAGCCTTAGACATCTGCAAAAAGTTGATTATGAAGGAAGTTATGAATGTTTGAATGATGAAAACTCGCGTGTGCACAAAAACGGAACAACGGGACGATTTTTTTGAATTGAACATTTGCATAAGTTTAAAACTTTTTAGAAAGAAAACAATTTGAATTTTCAAATTTTTGTATCCCATCTCATGAGACCGCTTCTGAAGAAAGATATAACCTTTTGAATGGAGAGGTTTGTATCGTAACGTAATTGCTGCAAGGTTTAGTTTTTCAGTTTATAAAAAGGAGATTGAGAGTTCGAAAAAACTTGGTAGGTTTCTGAAAGTAGAAATCTTTGCGATTACTACCATGCCTAGGTTTACGCAAAAATTTGGAAATTCCTTCTATTTAATGAATAAAATTTCATGTTGCCTCGATCCCGTCCTCTGAGCGAGACAAAGCGCGCGGATTTGCTGTTGTCCTCCACCTCTCCATGTCGGTGTCGGTGATGGCCCACACATAGTGAAACGACACTAGCTAATCCATGGGGTCGCACTGATACCCCCAAGAAGGGGATCGTAGAAGAAGGGGATCGTAGAAGTTTTGAGATCTGCGCAACGTACGGTTGACCCTGGGCCGTAGTGGTTCTGTAGCCGACAAAACTTCGGCGGCTAGTGCAGCATGCCTCCCCCCCCCCCTACTGTTTCAGCCAAGACGGCTGCTCTTCTCTCCTTGAAATCTCCCTTTGTCGACCTTTGCATAAACTTTCCGAACACGACGATTTGTTAGTCGCAGATTTCCAGCAGAGCTCAGTGCAAATCATACATCCCTCACCATCCCTCTCCAAGACGTTTATACAATAGTTTTCTATAAAACCTATTCTGAAAACAGGTTGTTTGATGTGTGCAGAAATGCTCTTATGGTGAGAGTAGCTCGAAATATACAAAGAGAAAAAGAGGTCGACAAGATCAAGTATCTTTTGCAAGAATAGTTTTTCCATAGACAAGAATTAACATATCGGAAGTAGCCTGGCTGAAACTTCCTCTGAAATTTTGTAGAATGTTGCTAATTGTTAGGCCTATTGGGAACAGGCTCGATTAATTGACACATTTTCTCTGATGAATTCGAGTTCCTTATAACGGTTGCGTTTATCTGCTAATTTGGCTAAGTGTAGCACAGGATTCACGTAAAATACGTTTATATTTGTGCTGTCAGGAATTCGCCGCGGATCAAATGTTCAGGAAGCGTCATCTTCGATAGCATCCGCTGGTTCCATGCTCATGGACATCGGGGTGTAGTCAATAGACCGGCCCCTCATTCCTTCATTGGTACTGCAACACAGGAAATGAAGAGCGAAACTTTTGAAGAAGACGTCTGAAACACGTATGCGCGTACTTGTTCTTCGGCCTAGTCAGGTACAGATACAGGCATAATAAAAGGATTACGAGCAGAGAAGCAATTAGATTACAAGAACAGGAAGCAACCGATACACCTGCCAATACATGGACAGTTAGTAGTGATCCTAAACTGTGTACACTTCAAATATCGCATTCGTATTGCAAATCTGCAAATGCAATGAAAGCTAGACTTGCTTGTTCCAACGGCAAGATATATCCGTATCGGGGCAGCATGTAATACCGCAGCAAACCTCTGCGTTGTGGTGGCATGTCCATGATAATCGTTTTTGCGTAGGTATGATTAGGGTATAGTAACTGCAATAAGCTTAATATCGGGCGGGACATGTTCTCCTTCGCAATATCCATACGAATGTCAAATTTTAGGTTGCTGAAACATCATGTATGCAAAAGATGGTCAGGTGATATTTTGCGCTCCTTCCGTTAGGCTGCCTCCGGAGCGCAGATTATCTACAGTGTGTTATAATTGTAGGTTCGTCTCATTTTTGCGGTATGGTGGAGCGAAATGAGAATTACTCTCGAATTCCTCATCGGCGATGTCATATTACTGCCGTTTTGGTAAAAAATATGCGGCGCACTTCGGAACAAAAAATAGCCGTGATTTTGGAGCCCTTCTGGGCTCTGGCAAAGGTCCGACGTGTTCTTCACAGAGCGCATAATCTTCACTGCGTGCCACAAATGGTGGACCTGTGTGCGCCCAGGCTCGGTGGTTAGTGGATATGTTGTCTTATACTCTACTATTTAGCGACCAATTTTTGATTCATGAGGTCAACGCGTATGGTCCATGGTATCCCGCAGGACGAGGAAGGCGGTCTGTGGAACGTGGCGAGCGACCAGCGGGACGAGTTTTGTCAGTGGTACTTCGCCTAACATTTCACGCGCAAGCTATTAGGTTGTCCCATAATTAGTGAATCACTTTGGGCATTTTTCAATTTCAATTTTTTTCTTTTTCATATGAAGTGCTTGCTCATCTAATCATACACCTTTGTTATCTACAAACTATTGCCTACACATGGGAATTTGGTCGCCGTCTCCTCTCTGGAAATTCCAGGAGATTATTGATAAAAGGAAGATCGGAAGTCAGGTTTGAGGTCATGTCACTTGGCGTAAAATTTCTTCCTGAAGAATAATGGTATAAGTAAGTCTAGGTTATCTTTCGCTGATACGAGGGTAGGGCTTCACGGTAGAGCTGGAAGAACTGCTAGCCCAAAGGTCTCCAATTTTTTATGAAGATTTTCCGAAAGGTGGGGTCGAATGACCTCAGAAAAAAACCAGACTTTGTCTTGCTTTACCCTCAGATAGAACGCATCGCCATTATGCTGTCAACGTATGCCTTACTCACTGACTCTAGTATTACTAGGCTCTGGTTCCCAGCGCCAGGTCTGTTCTGCTGCCCACTAAAATCTCAGGAAGTGGAGACAGACAGGCTTTTGCTGTCAGAACTCTCCAATCTTTCAAGCTACTCTGCTGCTCCTTGTGAATTTGCTAGCACACTCCACCCACTTCACAACACTGGTGAGTACGCAGGATGATCACTGAAAAGAACTCTGGGAAGCAGGAGCGAACATGGCGATTTCATATCGTGTTTGGGGGAAGATTTCAGAAAAATTGAAATTTGAGCCTCGGAAGGAAACGTGTGAACGGGCCGACTGATTGCTTAGGTAGGACATTGTGGTCACTACTTGGCAAAACATGTTTCACGCCTTCAAGATTTTTCATGGAATTTATAGCAATAAATTCAAAGTGATTCACTAATTATGGGCCAACCTAATATTTTCCTGATTCAGCAAGCTCGGACTCTCTACAGATTGGTGGTTATGGACGATAAGTGCCCAACTCAGATGATTGACAGCGGATTGTCTTCGAGGCACTCAACACACAGCATTTCGTGGGATTCTGAGTTGGAAGAACTATGTCAGAGCTTCCGAGATAACCAATCCCGCAACATTCTATCCACACCATGCTAGACAATCCTCGCATTGTGAGCCGGTGCTTAATCTTCTTTAGATGCCCTATCTTCTTCCTACTGAAGGTTCCAACTTTGGCTGAGGCCCTGGTGAGGCTGAGAGCAGGGGTCAACCAGTCACTTTGAGAAAAATTTCATAAATTTTACGACCTCACTTCTTGGAGGGCGTCGACGCCATTCCCCACACTCGACCATCACCTCATCACCATGGCTATTTCTCTATAGTATTTGATTCCAAGACTAGTCGGCACATTCAACAACTCCACCCACTCCACAAATTTAGCCGTCAGAGCGACGGGGGGGGGGGAATATCATCAACAGTAAATGACAAACAACCCTTTTGGTCGGCGGAAAAGAATTCGACCCACCGTTGCGACAAAGTACAACGGTTTGGTTGACCCTGGCTGGAGAGCATCAAGATCAATTCTTACTGTCCGCAGCTATTTATGTTTATGCAGCAGCAGAGGCTCGAGTATGCGAACGATGACGAATTGGCTTTGAAGATGGATCGTCAAGGCATTAAGTTTGACATGCTCTTTTTTTATCAGTCATGACTCTATCTGGCCAGAATATATATCTCCTCAGGGTGGAACAACGCTGTCGATGTATGAAGCCTCATTTAGAATTCGAAGCCAACGGCATCTCTGCCTTCCGTTCAGTTTTGCTACTCGCATCGGGATAAAACCTGGTTTTCATGATGTGAAATCTTTCTCCTAAGGTCGTACGCCACAATACGTTTTGAGAATAAATGCGCTTCATAGCAATTGTAGCTGCTCAACGAGGGATTGAATGAGCTGGATGCTTCCTCGTATGTATCATTGAGATATTGCTCGTGGAATCACACGAGAATCTAAGGTGAAGTGCTAGTGATGCTGGTAATTAGCCCACTGAACTTCGTAATGGCGATCACCGATGCTTTATGGGACTCTAAAATGTCTTGTGGTGTGACACAATCAAATAGCTCGTCGGATTTAAGGGAGAGATTGTCTCAAGGAGTTGAAGGATTAACTGACACATATCATGTGACGAAATCATAGATGGAACACAAAACTGTCAAAATGGCTACATGGAATGTATATCAAAAACTCCTAGTGTTCAGAATTGAAAAGAATTGGAAGCGGGTGCTTCCGCTGTCGTAATTTGTTTCCAGCCTGTAGGTGGTCAACCATCTAAAAGAAATCAAACGCCGTTACGGAGCACACTTTCGCACCATTTGCCTTAAACTCACTTGACCTCGTTTTACCACTACTGCCCCTGAACAAATAATTTGACAGTTGCAGCTATTTCTTGAGCCTGCCCCGAAGAGGCTTTGTCGATATAAAAGCGCTCAACAGTATGGATCGCTCATGTGATGACTCCCACCCATTTCCACCTTTCAGTTGTCGCAGGTTTTGGAAACAATGCAACAACGGTGGATTTTTTTTATAATAGAGTAGAAAAATGAAACCACTGACCATTTTATCGTCGAATTTATTGCTGTCGTTCATTGCGGCCGTTTCCTGTAATATAATTCCATAACTTCGCATATAAAGCACTAACATTGTGTGTTCGTGAATGACAAAGCTATGCCGAATAACGGAACAGAAACAAGTATACATAAACGCTAGTAGGTGGTATTCAGAGTCCTGGGACGGTAGTAAAGTGCCCTAGACTGGCAATCAAATGTGGTGATTTTCACCCATTGACGAGGAACAAGAACGTGGAAACATGGACATGACCCTTCTTGAAACCGCCAGCCTCGCCACACTACCTGCAAAACTTGCGCCACTCTCGGACTTGAACCCTGGATGACAGGACTCAAGCCGGGTTTTTGCCAGTGCACCAGGGATCACTCGATCACAGCATCGGAAGAGGTCTTGACAACAGGTAAGCAACGGATGTTGTTTGCAAATCTTAGACTCCAAGCGGTGTAGATCCAGCAACCTTGCCAGCGGCAGC
>MU883781.1:0-10345 GCA_036418205.1 Ostertagia ostertagi | reverse complement strand
TCGAGAAGCTCTGATCCTTAGTTTTTTTACAGTACCGTGAGGGGGTAGAATCTATAGAGCGGTTTTTTTTTAAATCAAACTAGGTTCATTTTGGTGCTTCATTGTCCTATAACATATGTACACAATTCAGAATAGTGTGTAGGCAAGAAACTCGATGCCCGAGCGTGGCGACAATTTTTCGAGTACTAGAGTCGAAAGAGGAAATGAACTGAGGACGTGCAGTATGAAGGAGTTTGGCAGAATAGAAGGAAAAGTGAGCGATTTTTTTCAACCAAAACAAGAAGCGATTCGAGAGCGCCCGTCAATACATTAATCAAGTGAAAAGCGGGAACTGTCTTCCCTGACGCGAGAAAAGAAACAGCGACAGAAACGTTTCGGCAACGCGAAGAAAAAGGACACACCTCAAGACACTTATAGCTTCTTATGTTCAGATTTGCAACCAGGACTATTAATCATTGGTGGTATTCCTTAACGCTAAACTACTACCTTCCCACTGAGATCGTGAATTAGGGCAAAAGCGAAAGGCGCCGGTGTCCCACAAATAGCCATCAGATTGAATCTTGTGCAGACCAGCCCTGTCAATTAGTCTTGAACTTGGCTAATGGTGAGATGAACGCGATCAACCGTCCTTCACCTACAAGGCCTGCGCAGGCAATACGCGCATTCAAACACCATTAGGAATAGATGGAAGATGGCTTCGTGGCGTATCCTAGATTTATGAGCGATTCATCCTGTCATCGTGATACGGTCAGTGTGAAGCCAGATACTAGACAATCACCTGTCGTCCCGTTGATCATCGAATTGCTCGAGCGGGCGCCAGCAACGTCTCCATTCGTCCCTGTCGCGTGCAAGAGTTGTCCAGTGGATCCTCCTCGCTCGAGGGACACGAAGTCCTTCATTCCTTTCGTTCAGAGCTTTCGTGAAGAAGTCTGACCATCGGGCCGGCGGTCGTCCAGGTGTTCGTTTGACGTCCCGAGGGATCCAGTCGGTAACCGCTCTGGTCCGTCACAAAATCGCATGACGTGCTGGTCGTCCTGTCTGCGCAGAGTACTAGAGAATAGAACAACCAAACCCTAACACCCATCCTTGCATTTTTTGTTGATAGATGATCTCAGCTGCTAATAGTCATCTTCACTACTGTGCTTATTTATTGCATAGCTATTATCGCATCAAAATATCAAAATTTGCACCTACGGTTTTGTGGGGGGGGGGGGGGTGTCCCACGTGTACTACCAATAATAAACCCAGGAAATAGGACAAATCGGTTCGCGGGATCAAGCATACTACAAGGACACAAGGACTCGAGGATAGTATATCAAGTTATGAGTAGAGCGATCGCTTCGAGAATACCCAAACACGTCCGAGGTCAAATTTTCGCCCATAACATAACGTACATATACTCAAAAAAATTCGCATTGCCAATTGTCCAAAAGTAGCAGTTAACAAAACATTCCGGACCGAAACAACAAACTTCTGCGTGACCTCGTTGTTTCTCATTTACAGGTCTACAGAGGTGGAAATTTGATGCATCTACATCGATTGAAAAGAACTGATAGGAAGCTCAGTTTTTTCAATTTCATTTCAAAGATGCATGAATATTGAAACAATATAACAACTCTATAAGCTACACAACAACACTACTTTAGTATTTCCTATATACAAAATGAGGATGCTTCTGTGATGTGGGCATGTCCAAATCCTCTTCATCAGCCTTCCACTTACTATACACCTAAAAGTTATGCGTTAACAACAAGCTATCTTTTAATCTAGCTAAAAAGCATTCAAAGCTTGAAGATTGGGAAGAATACCTTGAAAACATCATGCCCAAGTGTCTCCGTATCCCACAATTCCTGACCACGTGGAAGCCGTCTGTTTACGCCACGTTTCATTCCTTAGAGTTGATGAAGTTGTACTTTGCAAATATTGATTAACGAGATAGCTTAAGAAAATAAGTGAACCTGGACGATAATCGCCTCCTACAGACATTTCTTCTATCATCGAAAGGACTTGATGCTTCGATCTCCATGATGCCCGTTTTTTGCGATTTCGGAGCCAGGTGTACCTTGAAAAAGGATGGGAGGTGAGCGTATTTACAACCGTTCATGACAAGTTCTAACTAGAAAAGCAAAACAATCTTATTGTACGTTTGTAAGAACTGTAACTGAAAAATTAATCTACACGGAGCTCCACGAGCAGGGGTAACTGATGACGTCAAACGACATTAATTGATAGCCTTCAAAGGATGGTCTCTCCAAGGTAACAACTCCAATTTAGACACATTACGGTGTTCTTATGCTCCAAAACAAACTTTAGAAACAGACTTAAACTAAAATGCGAAACTAATTAGCAAGTTTCAGCAGATCTAAGTGGGCTAGAGTGGGGAGCGCTGGAGAAGGCAGTTGGAAACGCGAAAACATCACATCGAGCGAAAGGCGATGATAATCAGAAGAGGGCGGTTTAGACCAGACCCTTTTAGAAATAGATGTCGGAAGACGCATAAAAATCGTTCAGGGATAACAAATAAAACCTTTCCAGAGAATAAAATGTATCAAAAACCAACAAAAATCAATAAGAACTTACTCTCCAACGACAAAGGGATCACATTCCGTGTAGGTTCTGTGTAGGAAAGTACTTGATTTGTGGATTGTTTTCCCTAAAATTTTATAGTGTAGTTGTTCTTACAGGTCAGTACTAATCTACCTTGCTCAGCTAATCGTTCAATCCTCGAATGTGTGCTAGACACCTGCATAAACTAAGACTGGAAACTAGCTATGATCAACCTATCCTACATTCATTCTTGTTGACAAAAACAGTTATAAAATGCACCTTATTATTGGAAGAAACTCATCCACAAATTGCTCGACGCCTTCGCTTCGCAACGAGTTATGCGTCCAGCTTAATCGTAGTGCAACAAAGTTGGGGACAAAACGAATCAGGGCCGCTGAGACACTATTTTGGGGCCGGAAAACGGCATTGGCCCCAATGGACATGACAGCTAAATGAACATAATTGCATTTTTGCATTTGGAATAATGCTTGAAAGATAGTGGAAATGGCAATACCTTACTGCAATTAGACGTAGGAAAGAGTAAGTCTTCATCTCAAAAATAAACATGCACACCGATTGCGAACGAGGTAAACAAAATTATTTACAAATACGGAAAATACTGTACAACAAACAAACAAAAACAAAAATCATTTTTCCATGATATCTCTGATATTTCGATATGTCATCGTATCTTCAGGCATTTCCTCTCCGAGTTCTTTCAGAAGGGCAGCGTGGAACTTCTTGTACGTTTCAACCTTACCGTTGACCTGAAAAAGGAACTCAGTAGTAGTTTATATAGATTGGGATAAAGGGATCTACTACACTGATTTTTCTAATAAGTCTGTGAGCAGACCTAATCTACGGATATCCGACAGGAGGCCCGTCGCGCGGCAGAAAGGCAGAGTGAGTGAACTAGTCGAAGCGGGTGATGTGCGATGGTACATTCTAGTTAACCTGAGGCGAATTCAGTGCAGTACGAGCTGAATCTGCTTCTTGCTGTGCGACGGGCCTCCCGTTGAGTACCCCTATTTTGCTGTCCTAGAGTAAAAGCCAAAACGAGCAAACATTTCAACGTAAGTAGATAGCCTTTGCGCGTAGAAATAGGAAACGCACCTCTTTATTTTTCAACAGCGTCCTTTCCAGAACCTCCTTTGTGTACAGTTGCGGGTTTTTCCCTTGATCTAACACATCGAGAAGTTCCAACGGGACTTTCACGTCCATGAATTGGCTTCGCATTTGATCCAATTCCTGTCAAAACAATGAAATAAAAAAGTGGATAGGTGCCTAAGCTGTAGTCGGAAGAATTTTAATCCTATAATAAACGCAAATAACAAGAACTACAATGTCACCTGTAGCCCTGATACTAAGGTGTGGATTTTCTGATTGAAGGGCTCCTGACTTCTCGCTCCAAAATCGGTTGCAATCACACCCAAGTGACGGGCGTTCTCCTGGAAAGAACAACGAACATTGTTGCCAATCGCCGAAAGATTGTAATCTCGGGAGAGTGTCAGAAGGTAGTATCAACCTTCAGAAAGCCTTACTTGCAAAGGTAGATATTTGTTCGAAACAAAGAATGATGTGAAAATTACCTGGAACTGTTCTAAGGTTCGTTCCAACTGGTTGAACCGTGACTCCCCAGAATCGGAAATAATTTGAGGATGTGGTAAATTAGATTGAAGGCTTTCCATTTACTGTACCTGAAACCTAGATCAAAGGATGGTACTCCTTCCCATACATCGTCCTCAAAGTAGAAGATATTGCGTCAAACGAGAATTGACAAAACAAAACACAAAGTTTTAGAAAATTTATTTTCATAAACATTATGGAATACAAAACTTGATGCAATTGCAAATAAGTAACCAAAAAGTAGTAACAACATATCACAATGTACATTCACAAGTTAAATGCTCAACAACAAAATACCTAAGCATAAAGTATCATACTAAAAGACTACTTCTCTTCCTGACTATCCCGTAATTTATCACCATCGGTATTCAAGAAATCTTTCTGCACTTCAGCAATGTCGATTTCAAAAGGTCTATTGGTTGCAAGTTTCTAAAACAGACGCAATTGGCAGAAAAGAGCTCCTCATGCAAATACAAAAAGGCTATTACTGCACTGAGTACTTTCTCGAAAAAAATATTAGACCATGAGAAACAGAACGACATCTGTATATTTTAGGGTGCTAGTCAACTATTACACTCTCATAATTTTATATTTCGTCGAACCTTCTACAGGGGAATTCGATGTCACGAAAATGAATGGCACTTCAACCAAACAAGCTGTAAACTTGTCAGCAGGGGTTATTTGGTTTGCCAATTAAGTCACTTTTGGCGCTGATGCTATTTAGCGGCTATTTTAGACTTGTCTGCGCCATTTCACTCAGGGCACCTAAGCGCTAAGCTCAGGGGAAGGGAAGATTGGGGAGGTTGGGCAAACCGCAGCCGTGTTGCAAATTTAGTGTGTGAGATTACAATGTGCATGCTCACGAATGCTTACCCTCTCTTTCAGAAGACCAGAAGCGCGTCGAGTGCAGACCACACACCACAAGTGACGACGGCCTCCAAGTAAATCTGGTAACTAGTGATTCATAGTGATAGTTGTAAATGATAGTTGTAATTAGTGACAACTGATAGAATACAACTGCAACAGGCTAATCATTTCATTGGCAGAAAACATTTACATTTTGTGGAGGCCGTCGTCACTTGTGTGTGGTCTGCACTCGACGAGCTTCTCCTTTTCTGATATGGAAAGTACTCAGCTCCGAGCCCACCTTCCTCTGATGGTTTGACCATGATCATGATGTGATCAGTGAGAGGGCGTAAAACAGCACCAACGCCAAAATTTGTAATCAAAACACCAAACAACCCCGTATACAAGTTCTCAGTGACATTGGTGACAACAGCCGTCGTGATAAAGTGGCGCTAACTGGCGCCAACGCCGAGACTAAAAATTCATTTTCGTGATCAAGTTTCATAATCAGGAGATTTTCTAACATCAAATTACCTCTAGGGTGAAGTTTCGACAAAAAATAAAAACATGAGATATTGAAGTTGTAATGGCTAGTTAGCACCGAATAGTCTTCTTGGGTTGCTTGAGTTGTGATTAGAATATGCAGGCTCCCCCACTTTCTTCAGACCGCCCTCACACTCGGCGACGGACAAGCGATGATAGAGCGACCGCAATCGCTCCATCGCTTGTTCGTCACCGAGTGTGACGGCGGTCTCACGAGTTGGGGCGCGGCCGCGGCGAGCACGGACGAGTCCACAGTGCCCGCGAACTGTGGTGGTGAGCGTTTTCAAATTTACCCGCACAGTTCGCGGGCACTATCGACTCGGCCGCGCTCGCCGCGACCGCGTCCCAAATGGTTAAGGCTGCTTTCATAGTTTGCGGTCCGTGCGGACAGCGCGGACAGGGTGAAAAACGTCAACACGCGCTCTGGCGCACAATGCGTACTTGGCGCGCAGTCGGCGCCTTCCTCGATCGATAATCCTAATTTCGATACATTTTTTCTATATTTTGACGTTTTGTGTGCCGTTTTGCTTTTTCTTGCGGTTGTTTAGCTCAAAACTTTTCCTTTTTGTATGGATTACTGCTTTTGCTTACTAATGAACCTCACTTGGGGCTTACTGCCACTTTCAAACACACTGTATGAACCTAACCATTCTAGGACAGTTGAAAAGCAATGATTCACACGAAAAAAAAAGGTTCTCGCCAAAAAAAACACGAGCAAAAGCCAGTCGACGCCTTCCAATCGATAAATTCGATTTCATTACATTCTATTTTTGTTTTTCAGGTGCTCCTTGTGCCGTGTTGCTTTTGCTCGTGTTTTTTGGCGAGAACCTTTTTCTTTTTCGTGTGAATCTGCTTTTCAACTGTCCTAGAATGGTTAGGTTCATACACTGTGTTTGAAAGTGGCAATAAGCACCAAGTGGGTTCATTAGTAAGCAAAAGCAGTAATCCATACAAAAAGGAAAAGTTTTGAGCTAAACAACCGCAAGAAAAAGCAAAACGGCACACAAAACGTCAAAATATAGAAAAAATGTATCGAAATTAGGATTATCGATCGAGGAAGGCGCCGACTGCGCGCCAAGTACGCGTTGTGCGCCAGAGCGCGTGTTGACGTTTTTCACCTTGCCCGTGCTGTCCGCACGGACCGCAAACTATGAAAGCTGCCTAAGAAAGGGAGCCAAATATGCGCCGAATGCGAAAAGAAAATTCGAGGTATTTATCGATCCCCTAGTCTGGGTAAGGGACAGGATACGGCTTGAGCGTACCCCCCCCCTTCCCATCTTCTAACCTCTGATACATCTTTCTTCGAGATCCTTAACTCTAAGTAGGTTTCAATATGACAGGAAGAAAAAGTGAAGAGGCTGCTGCAATGCCATACAGCGCTTTACTCACCTCTTCCACACACTCTCGGTACACTTGATGAAGCCTATCGCATGGATTTATCGCATACTTGTGTCGATAGTTGGAGGCTATAAATTTTTGGAAAAAATCGGTGAAGCATTTGTCGTAGTTCTGAAAACACATAAAAGAAACATTAACAACCTTTTACTACGCAAAAAAAGAGTTCTAGTGTGCGGTCGAAGACATCACTCCCTGGGCTTCAATTATGCACATTCGGGAAAAATGCTTAGCCATTCTTCGATCACTCATTGTCAGTGAAGTCACTCAGCTAGCCTCGCCCGTTAAAACAGAGAACCGGCCGGTTAGCGTAGCTGTCTCTCACCCTGCACTTTCACCTCTTCCGATCGTCAATTGTTCTGAAACCGGCCCTGCACCTTATATTATTAGCAGTAATCGTGTCAGATCAATGAAAGGTCTCTTCAAAAACATCGATAGATATCATATCATGGAGAGGACTCCTAAAGTACACCAATAAATGCTGACAAGCATTTTCAGCATTTTGCTGTTCTTCGAAACGAGACTCAATGAACTATGTATACGTACATTCAAAACTAAAAGAACTTTCTTTTCACATCAATTGGACGCTGCTCTACCATTTCAACCCAGAAACCTCAAGGAAATTTTTTGTGGAGACTTAACCATAGGGAGGAATCATGCCCTGATGGTAAAGCACACACATACGTTTTGCACTTTCGTGCCAATTAAAACATGCGTATGTTCTCGCCATGGCAGTTTTTTTTGCGAACGCCTGTTTGCCCACTGCGATCACAAACTGGGAAAAAAAATGTAGCGGTCTAGCCTGCCAGAAGCTTCTCAGATCCAAATAATTCCACTAAAGGCTTGGAACTGCCGCAATAGCGAATTCAGAAGCAGTAAGCGGACAAACAGTCGAGAGTACTAAGAAATCTAAACACCTCCCCAAGCCTCTGAAGGTAAACTGAATCGGACCCACTTGTATGGGAACGTTGCAAGCAATTCGCACTACTTGATGGAAATGTGAAGACTTCTTCCATTCAAAGCCCCTTCAGTTTGACGCAACTGAAGGACGGGCTATTGAACTAGGCGTCGAATAAAAATGGCGTCGTGCATTACAGAAAGGTTTTGAATTTACGCCTAGTGTGTTGCTGCATTTGCAAAACTGCCTTCGGTAGTTTTGGTGAATGAAATAAGGGAAGAATCGCCGTCGCAAGAAATCAAGATTACTGTGACAAGAACTGCGGAAAAAGAACATCAAAAGCCTCTGGTAGAGTACAGTCTTTCCTTCTGTGTGGTGCTGGAGGGAATCCATTTGAGTACATTGTTAATAGCTTTAAAAAGTTGCTCAATTCACCCTCCTCACATAGAAACATAATTAGCAAGACGAATGGCCGCAGATTTCTTGCGTCATCGTTACCGGGCATATCTGACGATGAGAATTGAGCTATATAGTGGGTAGATGACTGGGATATTCTCAAATCAATTGATGGCTGATGCATACCTTCACCAGCCGCTGTTCCGCAGCCTTCCGGTTGATCGGCCTCGGGGAGGTCCTGCACCATCGCCGCCTTAGGCCGATGTCATAGTTTGCGAATCGAGCGATTCGCTAGCGAATCGCTCGATCCGAGCGTTGCGCCAGCGAATCGAACGTTGCACCAGCGAATCGAACTTTGCGCCAGCGAGTCGAACGATGTACCAGCGAGTCGAACTAGGTACCAGCGACTCAATAGTGGCGACTCTCGTCCCGACCTTTTCAAACGTGCAAGGTAGGCGCCGATTATTTCCCATGCTCCAGTCATGTTCTCACGCCTCGGAGGACGAAATACTACGCCTTCTCACGGACGCAGACACTTTCCCATGGTTCGAACGCATGCAACATCCAGTGCGGGAAGTGCTCTGCATCTCTGCCTTGGCCCGCGCTCGTCTGTCTGTCAGTCGTCGTTCCAGTCGTCTCGCCGAGCGGTTGTGTCCGTGGAGTCCTCAGCCATGGTTGGAGCTGCCGTCAACACCATCTCGACAGCCAACGGATCGGTCGCATACCACTCCGCCGCTTATCCTTCCGATCGTGCCCGTAGGTTCCTCCCATCTCTCTCTCATCCTTCTATATAACGTAGTCTCGCAATCTATTGTAATATTAGCATAAATCACCTTAAGTACTTAGTGTTCTGTTATGTAGCAATATCTACACATCTTTAGCAGCACGGTCGTAAGGTCGTCAGATAGGGGAGAGGGCCTCACCAGGCTCGCGGCAGGCAACAGTCGTCAGAGCATTCCTTACGCGACGCATCCCCCTAGGACAGGGTGTTCGGGCCCTTCTAATACCCGTTCTGCCGTGTCCTCGGTGCTCCGCCACCGATGCGCTTCATCCACCACCACCTCGGGGCACCGGTCGCGACATCAATAGTGGGGGGACCCAACGTTCAAAGGGAGCCCGCCACTTTCAAACAGTGTCCACTGTCAAGTCCCGCCACTTTCAAAAAAGGTCCACTGTCACGTGACACTGTTTGAAAGTGGCGGGCTTCCTTTGAACGTTGGGTCCCGCCACTATTGAGTCGCTGGTACATAGTTCGACTCGCTGGTGCATAGTTCGATTCGCTGGTGCAACGTTCGATTCGCTGGCGCAACGCTCGGATCCAGCGAATCGCTCGATTCGCAAACTATGACGTCGGCCTGACATTTCCCTTTGGACCCTGTCTACTGCGTCCAGCCACAAGCCAATCTCAGCACCCATCTCAGCGAGGATCGGAGTGAAGCTCCTTCTAATGGTTCCGCCCACTGGCCAGCATTCGCTGCCATATAGCATCGAAGGCCTTTATCACTGCTCCGGTACACCTTTCCTTTGAGCGCTCTGGAGCACCTTCGATCGCAGAGGATTCCAGTAGACTCCCTCCATTTCATCCATGCCGCGTTGATCCGTGCCTTTACTACCTGATCTATGTTACCGTCAGCGGCGAGATCGCTACCAAGATATCGGAAGTCTTTTGATGATTTCTCCATGGGGCCAGGACCAGTCCCGTACCCTCGTCAGAATTTGGGAACTTGGTGATCTTGACGTCTTCAAACGGGACCCAACTTCTACCAGCACTTCCATTTCTATGCCTTGCACTGAAGTTCTTCATTGCTATCCGCTATCAGGGCGATGTCGTTAGGGCTGATCCTCAGGATACCCCAACCGTGACCTTTACATACTTGGTTAGGCGGAGTGGGGTGCTTTATCCCCATTGTACATATCCTTCAACAAAAATCTAGTGTTCTGCAAGGCTCCGTTCTCTGATCGATCTTCATAGTGTTGCTGGTGGTAGACGGTGGAACGCCTTTTTCAGGACCGAGGAAGGCTAGATAGCAGGGTTTCTCGACACTTCTCCATCACTTGCCTTGTCTCGCGCTGGCCCAGCGCCTTGCTTCCCGC
>MU883780.1:0-17279 GCA_036418205.1 Ostertagia ostertagi | reverse complement strand
GACGAAAACGAGAAGTTTTCAACACCTTATAGAGGAAAGCTGTAACAAATAAGGACAATTTTGTAGTCCCTATCAGATGAGGTGTAAAAGTACAGGAGGTGTAACTGGAAAAGAGTTGTATGAAGTCTGCCAGGGTAGGGATGGTCGTGCATGGCCCGTGTACCTAAATATGTTGTGTTCCTTTTCCACGTATGGGTTCTCTTTGATCACTATGTACAGGGTACAATGTTCAAAGAATATTCATTTCTTGAGAAGGAACAAACCATCAAAAGCTGTACATACTTCGTGGACCGTTCGCAGACACTTGGGCGCAGCCAAGGGACACTTTTAGTGAAGTGTGTGTTGAGGCTGCCACGTGTTAGGTATCACATCGTAGGGAGAAATTGAACCTTCCTTTTGAATCTAGAAATTATAGGCAAAGCTTTTCAGCGCGAGATTAGGATGCAGTAGAAGAATGACATGCTTTTGTCATCAGTAATGAGGCGAAAAAGATTTTATTACGGCACTCCAGGGAGTGAACGGTACTGCCTACGCCATCAACAATTGTGGCAGTTGTTTGTGGCGTGAATTTGGAGGACTAAAACGTAGTCTCTCAGTTTTACCCTGAGTTTATATGAAAACTAACGCAATTGCTGCTCTTTTCATTTTCTTCGTGAAGCACAAATCAGACGCCACCGATTTATAGGGAAAGGTATAATCATTGGGATTTCCCTGCACGATAGCTTTGACCCTGGCCATGGGTGCCATACCCCTTCCGATGCATTTCAGTAATGCATGCCAATTATATCATACTGAATTAGGCCAATCTTCAATTAAATAATCAGCTGCTGTTTTCATAACAGAACTACTTGTTCTGCACGGCAACTACATCTTATATATGGTTTCGCAAAGCAATGTTGGCTTTCGATTATGAGCGTCTTAGTTTCTCCTACACGAGCCTACAAGAGAGTGAACCTGATGCTCAACATTTAATAGGTTTATGCTCCAGTTTTTATCACATTTTCGCCTGCAATGCTCAATATTTAATAGGTTTATGCTCTGGTTTTTATCCCATTTTCGCCTGCAATGCAAATAGCTCTGGTGTAGGTTTTTAAAATGCTACACATAAACCTTTTTTATAGATTTGTTGCCCTCAGAAGGCGCGCTACAACGAAACCGAGTCTTCTGAAGCTAACACCAAGCAGGGATAAAGAAAACGTCCAACTTTGTTTTCATTCTCCAAAACTGCATGTAATTTGTTGTTGTTGAACGAGTCTTAGAAAATGAACGGCGAGAACTGAAGCGTCAAGCTATTCAACCACGTCATATGAGCAAGCCGCCCAGTGAACGCTTTTCATAGGATTTCTGGTAGCCATTCATCACTCGAGCAGCCTATTTACTGAGCGTTGTTCACCCAAATATACTCTCCGCTTTCCGAGTTTTTTTTTCACTCATAGGCAAGGCTTTTCTCTGGTTCCTTGCTCATTGCCTCCTTTCATTGTCAATGATGAAACATCTAACCAGGAAGGTCTTTCAGGGGTGCCGAGCTTTTTCAAAACGGCGTTTAGTATGATATAGGATCACATGTGAGAACCACAGAACCACTGTTAATTTTTGAGTGAAATTTGAAAGTTCAAATGTGAAGGGATTTTGAAGGGGTTAAGCGCGCACTGATTCAATCTTTTTAGTGGAGTTGCGAGCATAATTACGAAGTTATTACGTTTTTCAGTTCTTCATACAAAAATTTGAAGTAAAAAAAAAATAAAAACACAAACTAATCAGAGACGTATACTTTGTCATTATTTACAACTTTCCTTGCACTTCGCAGGAGATTACCGGATAATAGAACTGTGAAAAAATATTGAGCTCGTTTTCGTAGTCCTTGTTATTCTCAATTTGCACGAAATGAATATGGTATTAATTTGAGCGAAAGGTAGGACCGATTAGAGCAAGGTTCCAATAGAACAATGAATTCGGATAGCTTCCAATTTGACGTTTTCTCCTCTTTATTCAAAACAAAGAATAGCAGCTGTCGAAACGCCGATTTTCGCCGCCTGGATTTTCCAACTTCTACGCTCTATATCTTAATTCGGCTACAATTTCTAAGAAGACCATTAGTGTTTGTGTAAGAGGCGGAATTTTTTCCAGGTACTATAGCGGTTTTTCGTTGCGGTAGTTGGGACTTGATCGGACTTTATACGCTCCGAAAAAAAACGTTTACTATATATATGCTCCAACCAAATATATATTATACCGATTATCATGCAATCTCACATTGGCTGTCCTTTTCGCGCTCCATCGTCCTCATTTCAGTACGCGGAAACGACATTTTGGAACCAGTAACCACTATGGCACTGCTGTCCAATTAACTAGATGTGATCTGTCATTGGTTTTCTGAGAGATGCCGTGAGCCAAAGCGATCAGCTGCTACCAAGTTTTTACCCATTACTGCAAAGTACTTTCAGTAGTGTAAGCTGGAGCGGCGAACCTTGATCACTAAATTTCGAATCGGTAGCAATCCTTGTTGGCAGCCTCACTCGAAACTTGGACCCATTTCTTTCAAGCTGAGATTTGCTCACAAGAAGTCAGGTACCCTTCATATCCGGCGGCAAAGTGTGTGTCCACGCAAAGTGTCCAATGACGAAGGAACTCCAGGAAAACGTTAGTTTTTGCCAACGAAGTGATTACCGTTTACCAGTTGCTAGCAGTTCGTCAATTATTAGCTGAAAGACTATCGTACAAGCTATCAGATATCGTATAAGTACTAGTTATCAGGTCACTAGCCCCCACATCATCTCCCATTACTTGCCGAGGCGTGGTCGTCATTGCCGTTGTTGGAGCCAGTAGAGGGATCCCTTTCCGGCCAGATACAGTTGGTATTAGAAAGGTTAGTGTCTCGAAGTCTGAAGCATCTGACCCTGAAAGGTTCGCGGGTGGAATATACAGTAGTGGCCAGAAATTTATGAACAAACGGTTTTTTCATGATTTCTCTTTTGAAAGTCACTGGAACGTCTCCAAATTTGCAACAATTATTAACTACGTGTTTTATGATCCACACAGAAAATTTCAACCTTCAGCTCAAATTTGGGTTTAGAAAATTTTAGATTTTTCGAAATTAATGAAGGCAGGTGAAAGATCACTTGATCCGTTTATTTGATTTAAATAATGTATAACCCAACAGAACAGTCAAGTAAACAGTCACTAACATTAAGCAAGTCTAGCACATTGCCCAGAACTCTCTAAAGTATTGGATACATAAACTGGATTTGAATGCGGGGTCAACTAATGAACTCACTCTCTAGTGGGGTCTCTCTCTGTAGTCCCGTCTTTTCGTGGCTCTTTCATTGACATACGAATTTGTAGGTCCTCCCTAGTGGTTCTGTAATGTTTGGCTCAAGAGTCTGGCCTGGCTGGTCTTTTAAAAGCACCCCATGCTGTCGAAACCACTCCTGCATGTGAGAGGCCCGATGCTTGAGTCGCTGCTCTGCCGACAGGCAAAGTCAGGTCGGGCGGCAGCCACGCCTACGGATACATGACACCTTCCAAAACATGACAGCAAACGTCTGCCTTCATCGCTACCTCAGTCGTGTAGCGTGGTCCCACTTTTTTCCAAGGCAACCTTATCAAGCCTCCGCCAAGTTTCACAATTGGCAGCTGATTCTTTGGATCAAACGTTCCCTCTCGTGGTGCCGTACATTACTAGTATCCTTGCTGCTGGTCATGCATCAGTAATATGTTTTTGTCATTCCAGATGACCTTAGAAACCTGTATCAACCTTCGTTTCAGGCTTAGTCAATCACATTCTACTCCCACCCACTTCACAGCGAGCGCTCTTCTTAGACTTTGAGAAACTAAGGAATACGTAGTATAGACTTAGATTCTAGAAGATGTTATGTATCCGTAGACATGGCTGCCACACGACCTGGCTTTGTCTGTCAGCAGAGCAGCGACTCAAAGCATCGGGCCTCTCACATGCAGGAGTGGTTTCGACAGCATGGGGTGCTTTTAAAAGACCAGCCAGGCCAGACTCTTGAGCCAAACATTACAGAACCACTAGGGGAGGACCTACAAATTCGTATGTCAATGAAAGAGCCACGAAAAGACGGGACTACAGAGAGAGAGACCCTACTAAGAGAGTGAGTTCATAGTTGACCCCGCATTTCAAATCCAGTTTATGTATCCAATACTTTAGAGAGTTCTGGGCAATGTGCTAGACTTGCTTAATGTTAGTGACTGTTTACTTGACTGTTCTGTTGGGTTATACATTATTTAAATCAAATAAACGGATCAAGTGATCTTTCACCTGCCTTCATTAATTTCGAAAAATCTAAAATTTTCTAAACCCAAATTTGAGCTGAAGGTTGAAATTTTCTGTGTGGATCATAAAACACGTAGTTAATAATTGTTGCAAATTTGGAGACGTTCCAGTGACTTTCAAAAGAGAAATCATGAAAAAACCGTTTGTTCATAAATTTCTGGCCACTACTGATTTCAGCCAGCGTTTCAGCAGACTAGGATTCTCAATTCTTTCGCTGGGGTGTAGCGGAGGACTGCCATCGTGTGTCAGTACTAGCAGCAGATGTGTAGAGCCAGTAGAACATCACTATTGTGAGCCAGCATTCCGCTCCTCTGTTCTGCTTAGGGAGCGAAGCGTGGCACAACGGGGTGACCCACAAGAGGCCCGTCGGCGCGCTGAAGGAAAGAGACGCAGACGCGGCAAATGCCGAGTCGCAGCGCATACTGTGGCGGTTGGGCGTCATGTTAACACGTTGACGACATCGCGTGTTTTGGCATTTTGCACCGCGTGGGACAGGAGCGATTTTGCGAGCGCGCCGTCCTCACCTTCTTCCGCTTATTTTTTGTTAAAAATGCACAATAACTTGAATCTCATAGGATTATTTCGGCAAGGATGAAGCGTAAAGATTAATCTGTAGACAGGTTTCGTCCAGAAGAGCGCATAAGGGAACCACAAAGAAGAAAAAACATCACTTTTGCCGAGAATGAAGTTAAAAGCATTTATACCTAGTTCTTCCATCAAATATAAATATCTTGAAACTTACAGAGTTTTGTATTAACTGCTTCTACAATCTTTCACATGAATGTTTACGACAGTGAAAGGAAGAATTGAAATGAAAGTTTTGTGCGTTCAGAAAATCTTTGCTAAATCAAGGATATTTGACCACTCTGGCTGCCATGTGGTTTATAGTTATGCTAATGTATTATCTATAGAATGAATAAAAAAACTCGAGAAGAAGGAGCGCAAGCACAATAAAATGAATTACATAGTTCTGATGCGCTTCAGAATGCCCGATGCGGGTGCCAAATTTCTGACCATGCGCGTCAGCCTGTCGTCCACGTGTTAACACATTGACGACATTGAGACGCGGTAACGCGTCTCACTTTGCGCACCTCGTTGGACATTGAGACGCGGTTACCGCGTCTCACCCTTGTCATCCCTTTTTCTAGCGTATGCGGGGATTCTTCCCAATTTGCTTGCCTCTATTCTATGGATTACAAACATAACATAACTGTAAACGACATGGGTCACAAGTGATTTGATCGAATATGCTCCAGTTTAGCAGAAGTTTTTTAAAGGAATCTTGCGCGGAAAATTCTTGCACTCTTTCCTAACATGAATATGTCAGTTGTGATCACTGGAAATAGCACACAAAGTTTCACGCATGAAGATTCGGTTTCTGAAGAGAAACAAACGTACAAAAACTACACGTTATGGACCATCGAAGGACCAGGAGGCAGAGCCAGGCGAGGCATGGAAAGAAGACGGCGTTTGGCCGGCTACGTACCAGGCGACGCAATGAGAGAATCGGGTTAAAGCGCGCGATTTCGGAGAGTGGAGACAAATCGATCGATGGAATAGGATGGAGTAGAAGTGTAAGATGTGAATGCAACGAAGCAGAAGGCCAGAAAGAGCTTCTAGTGAATGCACTCCAAGAACCAAGTTTGAGCATCCCCGTCGCCAGCATTCGTGAAAGACGTCCGTGGGCAATTCGAACGCGTAGCAGCCTTTTCGAGTTTTCGAATTTCTAATCAAAACGAAAGCAATACTTTCAGTTCTTTTCACTATTATCGTGGATAATGAGTCTCAAGCCAGTGATTTATGGCTATAATGTATGCTGAATACGAAGTTATTACGATTGAAGAGCTGACAATTAGAATCGTTGATTTTTCCGGGCACATTCTTAAGCACGACGGAGTTAGCAGATTTCGGTTCATCCTTTTGTGTCTTTCCTATTATGATGGACATGCTCAGCGGAGAAAACATCCACATAACGGAAAATAGTTTTGGCATCCGCTACAGAGAGAAGGACTTGGATCACAATTTTCCTTACCATTTCACGTTTTTGATCGGAATTTCGGTTACTAACTTCTTCGATTACTTTCTACGCATTGAATATTGCTGAAATGGTTTCGTACCTTTGAAGCATCCCAAAGTTATCGTTCGAAATTTACGGTGTGAGGTGTGACGGCCGCGCTCGCAAAAGCGCCCTTGTCCCACGAGGTGCAAAAACCCAAAACGCGCGATGTCGTCAACGTGTTAAGAAAGGCTGTACCATACTACGTCTCATATCGGCACAGCACTCCCTGCGACTCGTCCCTTGCCGCATCTGCGTCTCTTCCTTCGTCTCGCGACGAGTCCTCTTGGAGACACCCGGCATAACGTATCCCTTACAACAATTGTGCGTCGGATGTACCTAACCCGAAGAGGGCACTGATTCTGTAGATCGGAGAGCTCGTCAAACATGCACTGGAAACATTGGAGCAATTTCTTACTCATGCCAACAAGAATCAATCGTTAGCGTTACGGTGGTAGAATACATTTTTCTTCATGGTGCTTCGAATAGGGGCTCACCCCAGGACTAGCTAAGTGTCGTGTCCCGAATCCTCTGATAAGATGTGGAAGATGCAGTTGAGGCCATACAATGCATCTTATCGTTTAGATCTGTGAAGACGTATTAGTATTGACGCCAGAAACATTGACGGGATCACTTGCCTGCTAGACTGTTTCCTAGTCCTTGCGTTGAGAATGTTGCCTGTCTTCACTAGTCTCTCCGTTCCCTTATCAGTTTTCTTATCTAGGCTCCAAGCAAATTGTTTCGTGGGTTCGTTCACGCTTTAATAAAGAGGACGTCATTTTCAGTAGTTCCGACAGCTCCTTTCCATATTTATTTCATTGAAGACCATTCATTGACAAAAAAACTTACTGATACTAACTCTCTGATACTAATTGATATCAAATTCTAGTTCCTATCTGAATGTGGTAAAAAAGAATTAAGACTCCAAACTATTTACACCTTGCGAAAGACTCAATAATTTTTTACAAAATAATTGCAAAGGTACCAAACTATGTATTAAAAGCGTTATCGCATGATGCGGGGGCATCCTCTGGGACCAAGCCCAGGAGGGGCAGAAACATCGAAGAAATAAAGAATATGCTTGCACAATCTCGAGCCGCTTCTTCCACTCAAGAATTAGCCCAATTTTTTTTACAGAAAAGAGATGATATACGCGGTATGATGCATTGTCACCACAATACCCCCATATCTTGTGATAGCGCCCTATTAAAATTTTGCAATGCCTTTTGCACTGCTTTGTAGAAACTTCCTGACATTTTTATATGAATATCTGAATTTCGCATTACTTTTTAGATAGCTAGAAAGTATAGTAATACAATTTAAGTTTCAGTGTTGCCCATTGCGATGATAGAAAGTTTTGCGTTGTTCTTCTTGCTTCAACCCATTGCAGCTCAGCACCAGGCATGCTTTTTGAAGTGCAAAGATAACTATGTAAGTTGATTTCAACATGGATTTGATCATAACCAATATTTATTTATTATATTATTTTTTGTTTAATCATTTAATGATCGACGTATATTTTCTTCAATGTGATTCAGATGCATGGAATGCAGAGCACTCTGGCGTGGGTTTCATCAGATTGGAGTGCTGACGTGGTTTCTCCCCTTCAAGCCCTCCTCTCACAAAGTACCAGTCATGCACAGATTTCGTTCCATATGGAAAGTGCTTGCAGGTGGGATGTTTGTTTACAGTGAAATAATAAGGAAGTTGTCGAACGCAGTTCAAACATTTGTTTCGTACACTCGTGGAACAGGAGGTAGAAAAATGACAAAGAACCTGAAGGCATGAAGTGCTTTTGTGATCGTCCTGATATTCGTTTGAGGTTCTGAGGGATTCACTCGCTTAGATCTGGTCGAACTGTCATCATGACGCGGCTGCCCTAGGTATTCCTCGGTTCCTTGAAAAGCGCTGTAGCCTCTCTGACTTCCTAACTCACTTAGCGAAGTACTCTGCTGCGCTACAGAGCTCTAATCCCTCATCTAACATGCGATTACCGAAGATGTCCAAAAAAGAAAAAAAAAAAAAAAAAAAAAAAAAAAAAAAAAAAAAAAAAAAAAAAAAAAAAAAAAAAAAAAAAAAAAAAAAAAAAAAAAAAAAAAAAAAAAAAAAAAAAAAAAAAAAAAAAAAAATCCCTTAATAAAATGCGATTACCGAAGATGTCCTATTTATCACTTTTAACAGCCCATGTATGATGTTAAACGCGCGCTTATCCTGCTTGAGAAGCCACTGAATTTAGTACTCCACACTTCGCTTCCTTCGCCGCCTGGCTTCTAATGTCCACATTGGCGCACACTTTCCTCGATGCACCCATTTGCGAACAGGATGCACGGTTGCGTAAATTAAACCTCGTGACAGCCCTTCGCGGTGTTCCGTTTGTTTACCACAAACATTAATGCAATTCTTTCGTTGTAGAATAGTCCAGAACGACCCTTTCTGTCAACCCTTGCATGGAATTATGAATCCACAAGCAATTCGTGTTAGTTGCTGTGCAAGTATTAGCGAGGGTAGGACGCCAATGAAAGGCTACGAGATTTGGCACAGGCCTACAGACCAAATGCACTACGTCGTCGCATTTGTTGTTTTTTTGTTTTTTCGCGCATCTCTCACCTGTGAATGATGGTCCTCGAGCCAGTGATTTATGGGAGAGATAGAATCGTGATCTTTCCGTGGGCGATTACTTTGAAGGCAAGGTGATTACGTTGAAATGGGTGCACTCGGGGAAATATGCACCTTTGGAATCAGAAGCCGGGCGGCGAAGGAAGCGAAGTGTGGAGTACTAATGGCGAATGGTGAGCCTTGCAGCGCGGTAGGGCTCTAAACTTGAAATCTTTGGTCACAAATCTTCTGCGCACGCCAGTGAGTGCCAGTAACATCACCGTTCGCCTCTCATCTTGAAAGCTCATTTCACTTTAACACATCCACGACGGTGCCCCTTTTCCACTTTCGGTCGCCGTGGGACGGACGCGATTTTGTGGGCGCGCCGCCTAACCATCACATCCGCGGATTTTGCACTGTAAATGAACAAAAACATGAATGTCACAAAAATTCGTGCAGTGTTCAATCGTAAGATTATCGTATAGCATACAACATACGAAGCGGTCCGGGGATCAAATCCTGGGTCGTGAGTCGCCCGGGCCAACCAAGCCTTCCATCCCTCCGGGGTCGGTTAATTGGTACCAGACTTGTCTGGGAGGATAAAAACACTGACTTGTACATCGGCTGGCCCCCGCAAGTCATTGTATAGGCCACATCGCATTCAAACGCCACTACGAATGTACAAATGGAAGTAGAATGCGTGCCGCATCCCAAAAAGGGATTGATCAACGGCAAATGCTTTATCCTTTATTTATCCTTTATAACAGTAGGATTTCGATCAGAACGACAAATAGTGGTTACGAAAAGAGAGCATTTATTCACTTCCCCGTGAAGGAATTTAAAAGCATTTTACACTCGATTACGAGGTTTGCCCACCTATCTGTCCATTCCTAGCGCCTGGCAAGCGATTATCAGTTGGCAGCCCATATGGGCTGCCATCGTCCCAGGAGCGCATGTTGTTGGCAGCCCATATGGGCGGCCATCGGCGTGAATGCGTCAAGCGGACGTATATTTTAACTTGTCTGTGTGATGCTCCATCAGCCGAAGCATGATGTATGGCACGTAGTCGATTATAGTGGCTACCACCTCCAAACGACTTCTTAGTTGCTGGCTCGTCCAGAGTCGAAAACCACTAGACAAGAGACCCTTTTTGCAAGTTTATGACGAATTTCTTCACCTTTTGTGCTACCAACGCGCCACCCCTTTCCACTTTGAACCTACCCATAATCTGCCTTAATCGCTCAGTTGATCCATTTCACCATTTGACGTTTTTATCTGGAAGAAGTGAAGAGACTGGGCTATTCTTATTACGTGGCGGTTCACAGTCTATAAAAAATGTTAATTGGTTCAGGCTGAACACAATCTACCAACAGTGCCTATCGCTGTGCCCTGAGAATCCTGCGAAACGAATATTGCAGAGCGGACAAGAGTCTTGGAACATAATCTGTTACGACTTCAAAAACGACACAGGTACGGGAGCTAGCGAGGCTAGAGGTTAGAACGCATACAAATGATGAGGCTTTAGAATTTCGAGATGTCGTGTTGCGCTGCTGGTCCACAAAAGGATTCAAGTTAGCCGAACAGTGCTCCTCAATAGCACACCTTCTCCAGGCTGAAATTGGCCAACTGATGATGTGGGGCCTCGAGAATGTGAACCAGCGTATGGAGGGCCTCTGCAGGTAATATTGGATGGACCTTCAGTAGCAAATTATTTTCTACCAGTTTGCATTAGCATGTCACTGCGAGCTCGTCACAATTCATTGACATTATGAAATGAGGCAAAAATTCCCGAATGAAGCTCCACCCTTCATTATAACCACCCAAATGACCTCACCTACTTTGCTGAATTCCTCCAATTTTGCCTGGTGCTGTCTCCTTCTATTGTGAATTGTGATTACGATGATCTTGAAGCGCTCTCCCCTCTCACTCCCACTTCGGTACACGGCTCGCTGACTAGTAGCACTTGGTATTTCCTCCTTTGCTAGCCTTATTCCACTTTTATTCACCAGCTACTGGGCCCTTCAAAAGCGAGTAATATCCGCTGCAAACCTCGCTCACAAGAATGCTTGGCGTATCCTCCTACTCAGACCTCAATTCACGTTTTTTTTTCTCGATCTCCGCACGATCTCTGAGGACCGACTGATGAGGATTTCTAGAAAGCTTCGCTCTACTGCAGTGCGTACCAAAAGTATGTGGACACCCTGGAATCGATTCTCAGGGGTCAGCTAAAGGCTTTTATGTCATGAAACCTTCACCATTCAACTCCTAGTGGTCGATAACCTACAATGACATTTTCGGCAAAAGATTTCGTTCTAACTTAGCGAACTATTTTTCATGGAAAGTTTTTTCTTTGTATCAAAATTATGTGGACACCCTGAGGCAGATGAAGTTTTTGCATCGATTTCCTAACCTATTTTTACTTCTCCTTTCGTTACTTATTCTGGCATCATTCCTCTTCACGGCAAGCGTTTTTCTGAAGAAGACCGAGCACAGAAATGGGATCCCCATGCTTCTGAACCTTCCTATTGCGAAATAGCACGTCAACCAGTCATGCGTCCTCGTAGGTTTGGAGAGAAATCCGAAATCCTGATGCTAAGCTCTCGACCTTGACTGAGGGTTGTTCTCAATCGCTACTTGTTCAAAACAGGAGAAGAATAGCCTTAATTTTCTCAAATTATTCTTTTCGTACTACTCAACTTTACGCATAAATGATCTTCCCGATCTTAAAAAAGACCAATCGGTGTCTCATTCAATCAATTGAGCACACGACACGAAAGAAGATGAAGAAGGCTTTGTATATGAATGCGGGTTCAGGTTGGCAAGGTTGGAATTCCCACTCAAAAAAGGATCACAACATGATACTTTGAACCCACACAGACAGTGCTTTCGTGGAAATGGTAAAATTAGTATAAAAGACTTTCTGTGGAAATTTCTCTCATAGACCAACTCGACTGGCAGAAAGAAGCTTATTCCTTACTATTCGGGTGGGTCTTGAGGTTTTTGGAGAGACTTTGGTCGGACCCGCAGATGTGCTCGAAGAGACAATTCGGAAGATGTTCATCAAAGGTCTGGGGTGGTTCCAAAAGGAGGGGGACATTGAAGTTTGGCTTGCCAACATGTCAGGTAGACGACTAGGATTATAATGAGGTGCTTGAGTCCCGGCTACAACCTTTTTCGAAAAGTCATGGTTGCAAATCACTTGTTTTGCAGGGGAGGTCCCTGACACCATTCCATTTGGAAAAATGCTAAACGCAACGGCTTTGATTGGCAAGTCGGCTAGCGTATTCCTCAGACTTCATCCTTATTGAAAACGTAGAGGTATCGTGGTTCGCGTTCTTAGCTTCTTCTTCTTCTTCTCCCTAGCGTTAGTCCCGCGCAGTCGCAGGGTCCGCTGTCTTTGTCAGTCGTCGCCACTTCGCTCTGTCTAGGGCATCTCCTGCAGTGGCCATGATTTCACTTAGGTCCTTCTTGATCACATCCTTCCACCTCTTCTTTGGGGCTCCTCGCGGTCGCTTGCCTTGCACTTCGAAGTCCATTCGCATTCCTTATTGGGTGGCCTTGCGGTCTTCTCAGCACATGCCCATACCACCGCAGTCGTTGCTCCCTCACCTTCAGCTGACAGGGGGACAGGGGCAGTCTGCATGACCGCTCTGACATCCTCGTTCCTGACCCTATCCAGTCGCGTCCAGCCGCAGGCCCACCTCAGCATCCTCATCTCAGCGGAGTGAAGCTGCCTTTCGTGATTCTTGTTCAGGGGCCAGCACTCGCTGCCGTAGAGCATCGCAGGCCTTACCACTGTTCGGTACACCTTCCCTTTGAGCGCTCTGGAGCACCTTCGAGGTCGCAGAGGATTCCAGTGGACTCCCTCCATTTCATCCCATGCCGCGTTGATCCTCCCCATTACTGCCTGGTCCACACTGCCGTCTGGGCCCCAGGATCACTTCCTAAGAGCGAAGTCCTCTACTCTTTCGATGCTTTCACCATGCCCGTCCATGATCGGCTCTGCACCCTCTTCAGAACTCAGGAACTTGGTCTTCTTAACATTCAGCCGTAGTCCGCCTTCTGCCAGGACCTTCTGCCATTGCTGCACCTTGGCCTGTAGTTCCTCTCTACTATCCGCTATCAGGGCGATGTCGTCTGCGTAGAGGATGGTCTTTAGCGGTCCTTCCATGAGCCCTTTCACCAGGACATCTAGTGTCAGGAGGAAGAGGAACGGGCTCAGAGCTGACCCTTGGTGCACCCCAACCGTGATGTCCACTTCCTTCGTTAGGCCGTGTGGGGTGCGTATAGCTGCCTTCGCCCCATCGTACATATCCTTCACCAGCGAGACCAGGTGTTCTGGCACGTTCCGTTCCCTAAGCGCTCTCCATAGTACCGCTCGTGGTAGCCGGTCGAACGCCTTCTCCAGGTCGAGGAAGGCTAGGTAGCAGGGTCGGCGCTTTTCTCGATACTTCTCCATCACTTGCCTTGCGATGAAGATGGCATCCGTTGTAGACCTTTCGGGCATGAACCCGAACTGTTCCTGGGAGATGGGGACCAGCTCCCGCAGTTTCGAGTCGACCAGTCGCTCGTACAGCTTCATTGTATGAGCAGTCAACTTGATCCCGCGGTAGTTGGAGCAGTCCATCGCGTCACCCTTCTGCTTGAAAGATGGGGACGATAGTGCTTGTTCTCCAGGCATCTGGCATCCTTCCTTCCGCAGTTATGTTGTTGAGGAATCGTGTGAGCCATCTTATCCCGTACTCACCCGAGCGCCTTCCATGCCTCGATTGGCACCCCATCTGGGCCAACCGCCTTCCCAATCTTCATCCTCCCAAGTGCACACCTAACCTCATCCTCAGTCCAGAGTGCGATGGGACCAGCTGTGGCCTCTGCCCGTGAGTTGTTCTCGTGGGGAACTCCTCGTTCAGAAGTGCACTGTAGTACTCTTCCCACCTCCTCTTGACTTCGGCTGGCTTCCTTAGGATGACACCATCTCTGCCTTTCACACTTTTCACCACCCTGATGTCTTGGGTAGCCCGATGCCGGGCTTTGGCCAGTCTGAAGACGAACTTCTCTGCGTTTCTGCTTTCCAACTTCTCGTACAAGGCGTCCATCTCCGTGTTCTTCGCCTTGGCGACGGCAGCCTTAGCGAGCCTCTTGCAACTCTTGTAGGTAGCGAGGTCTCGGGGCTCCGGGTCTTCTGCCAGCGCTTGTATGCTTCCTTCTTCTGCTTCACGACTCGCTGGACCTCCTCGTTCCAGAACCACGCTGCCTTGTCTCCTCTGAATCCACCTCGCGTCTCGCCCAGTACCTCCTTGGCACATCGCAGGATGGTCTCAGCCGTCTTGCTCCAATGTCGCTGTATTGGCCCGTTAGGATTTGGGAGACCAACTTCCATTATCCTTCGTTTGAGGTCATCTTTCTCCGCTTGGTGCAACTTCCACCACCGGATTCTCCGCTCGGTTCTAACCCTTGTCTTCTTCGGGAGGTCCATGGCAATGTCTGCCAGGAGGGGCCTGTGCTGCGGAGCCAATTCCTCGCCAGGGAGTACCTTGATGTCTTTTACCGATCTCAGGGATGATCTTCTTACGAGCACATGGTCGATTTCCGTATGTCGTCCCCCACTGCTGTAGGTGACCTTCTGAGTCTCCCTTTTCGCGAAGAACGTGCTGCAGATTGCCAGATCGTGGGCCGTAGCCAGGTCCAGGACCCTCTCTCCCTCGGCGTTCCTCACTCCTATATCCTCTCTCATGAACAAAAGAGTAATATCACAAGTGACCTAACACGTCGGTGAAATTTGCTAGTTGGGAACAGATCTGCAAGACATGTATCCAGACCCATTCATAGCATGCCAAACAGAATGGCTCAACTTACTAGAAACTTTGGTAGGCCTACCGATTTCAGATTTTGAAGATATTGCCGTTTTTCAAAAAGTGTCCACATAATTTTGATACAAAGAAAAAACTTTCCATGAAAATAGTTCGCTAAGTTAGAACGAAATCTTTTGCCGAAAATATCATTGTAGGTTATCGACCACTAGATGGTGGAGGTTTCATGACATAAAAGCCTTTAGCTGACCCCTGAGAATCGATTCCAGGGTGTCCACATACTTTTGGTACGCACTTGTAGGAACACACTTCGCCCGTTAGGATATCGTAAAATTTGGTTTGTCTCACTAGAAAAAAAACTTGCCGTCAAAACCAATGGACCCCAAACCTTTTGCGTGTCCTGATTATGTACACACGTACTTGTTGCCAGGGCCCTGATGCACGCATTTAGCATGACGTTCCTCGCAGCGCCATTGCGGAACGCCCATCTCGCTCTCTGAGCCCCTACCGTACCAACAGCGCGTTAGCGAAAAGGGCAGTACCGATGAAAATCGCATAAATGCGGAGGTCAACGGGCAAGAAAGGATCCCTTCGGGTTCTAGCTGTTTTTTTTTGGTTTTCTCTTCTTTCGTGCTCACTCACTATCTCTAACTTGATTTCCAACCAGGGTCAACCGTCCCTTGGACAAAGTCCAACGAGGGGGGTCGTATTCGGCCGATAAAAAGGGGGTCGTATTCGCAAGGTCGGAGGCAGCGTCAATCCTACACCAACGGGGTCGTAGTGTGACGCTTTACGCTTTGTGAGTGCTAAGGAGAAAATTTGCTGCCTGTTCCACTGGTAGGGGTGGTGGTCGGTATTGGTGGACCTCGTGAGTCTCATTGTGGTGAAGGTGGTCGTGAAAAATTTCCAAAAGTACCAACGGTAGGGTTGACCCTGGGAGGGTCGTATCGAGGCCCTCCAGAAGGGGAGGGTCGTAAAAATTTTGAAATTTGTCCAACGTGACGGTTTACCCTGTTTCCAGTGGGCTGCCTTTTCATCGTAAAATCTACGTCCAAGTGTTTTCCATTCCGACTTCGGCTCAACTATGTACCACACAGTTTTTCACGTACCGAACGGCTTGCCGGACTTCCCGACCTCTCAGGATACACAAGAAATGGCCGTGGTTTCTGACGATGCATAGGCAGTCGCTTTTCCGTCACTTTCGAGATCAAAGTAATTGCAACGTTTGGTTCGTCTCCTGTACCGGGACTGATGTTCTTGCGCATTCAGACAGCGAGGCCTTGACACATTTTTTTGCGTGTTTCTCCCAAACACAGCTACTAACACAAGTTGTGCCTATCTATATTCTTTGTGTTTTGCTCACAGCAGCGAAACTTAAATGTTGTCATTGCATATTAGTGAATTGATGTGTCAAAATATTCCAGGAGTGTCTACGCCTACGACAGATGTCTTGTTGACAAAAACTACGAATTTTGTGGTTTGAAGGCTGGCAAATTTCTGGTGAAATTGACACACCAAACATCACAGTGAGTTTCTTTGAAAGAGATGCCTGTGTATGACTACGAGTGTGTAAGATAACACACTTGATTGCAGGTGAGCGATCCTTACGCGTTGTGGCCATGAACATGCCTCCTCGTCATGCCCTTGTGGAAATGTTCAGATTTTTTGCATTTCCAGATGAACTCGCAGACCTGAAATGTGCCCCGTTAGCTTCCCCGTGAAAAATGCTATCGAATGATATGCATTACTGCCCGCAAGTGAAACTTTAGCTTCTCGTCGTATTCGGGCATTTCCTGCCGATTTGCTTGCCCTTGACGGTCACGTGCGATCCACGTGCGCGATGCGTGATGCCATTCGCACGCTTGTACCACAGGCATGGCGACATATTGGTCGGGGTGACCGTAAACTACGACCGAAGGCCATCAGCCGTCATGTGAGCTCTCACTCACCACGCACGTGGCCGCCAGATTGGGGAAGGCGATCGGAGAGATGGCTGGAAATGGTTAAAAACAACATTTTGACTGCGTGCTTTGTTTTGTACTATTCCATACCTTCCTTGTGGGAAATTGAACAGTGCACATCTTAACTTGTAGCTTCATCCGAAAATGCAAAAAACCTGATCATTTCACAAGGGCATGACGAGGAGGCATGTTCACGGCCACAGCACGGCGGAAGCGCTCATCTGCAAGCAAGTGTGTCATCTTATTCCTACACACAAGTAAGCGTACTCTACAACAGTGAAGAAATTTCCCCGCTACCTCCTCAGATTTCGGAAAAACCTTCGCTCAAACATTGGAAAATTTCACCAAATAGGCTAACTGTCCAGCCGAGAATTGATCTATGATTTCCATTTGAACACGAGAGGAGGAGATGTTGAGCGCAGGGACTACGTGTTAAGTCATTTAACGCGCCATGGAATAGGGACCATGAAATCTGGAAAAAAGCAATCGATCCATTCACAATACAATGGACGATGTTGAATACGCGGCGCGTTCTGGAGCAACTGCTGAGACCCACCTAT
>MU883778.1:0-10961 GCA_036418205.1 Ostertagia ostertagi | reverse complement strand
TTTGAATTGCCATATTTTTTAATCTGGAAAGATGGTGTCTTCTTAAGGCGGCCCAACCACTGAACCAGTCCTCTCCAATTGTCACAAAGCATCTAATTCAAGCGTACCTTACAAAGCCCTCAAAAAATGATCGTTCTTGTTGCGCAAAAGAAGCGCTGACTACTGTGCACACCAGGCACACGACTCCACTGTCTCATGTCCTTCTCGTAGGAAATCCATTGGACCACCATTTTCGGGCTTCCAATTGCCATTACTGCACCTGGGAACGCTGCTAGTTTCTTGCAAAGCACTACGGGCGTTTTTTCACCAACTTCTTTGTTTCACAGTAATTGAGCGCAGAATCACTTTAGCGACTTTTCTCATACAGATGGTCGAATTCGCCACGGCGAACTGTTGAAGCCGGTGGCACGCAGATAGCACTCCCTTAACTACACAACTTTTATGCTTTGAGCTATTTTTGCTGCATTTTGCTCCGAGGTGAAGATCCTGCCAAAACTCAAGCAATGCTAAGATGTACCATGGAAAAACGCGAGTAATGAGCTGCCTGAATATATGCCACAATACAAGGAGATGACATGTTGAGTTTTAGGAAGATGCATTCTATTATATTGTAGCACTCAATTGACAAATTTGAATTGGCAGAACGCAGTTGTCGACGTATTGAGATCTAATGTGCAACCATGATAGTTTAGTTAATGGCGCTGCATAAGAAGCCACAGTCGGCATATGGCGAATTTATGCGGGAAGTTGGTCCGAAGTTGGTCGTCTACATCAATAAAGATGTAAGCGGATTACTTTCATATTCGTGACTATTCTCAACATGAATGCAATTTCAATCGAAAACTGCTAGGAATGAAGGTATCATAAGACGGACTATGATTATGGTAATGTGGCGGGGAAAGCGCAATTCAAGTAGAAATGCGGGAACTCTACAACTTATCTCTTCTCACATTGAAGCAACGCAATAGCTGGAAAGTGTAGATGTATTCGATGTCGGCCAGCGGTACAGTTCGTGAGAACTTGTGCTTCGTCGCCGGCGCGCAGGGTTTGTTGGGGAATTTCTGCCCAAGCATTATGAATGCTGGAAGCTGAATAGGTTTGAGCGCTCCCACTATTAGGACCCTGAAATCACAAAATATTAAACCCTTCCAAGCCCTGGCGACGACAACTGTCACCATTGAATTCGAAGTCTGCCTTACCTGCGACTGCATATTTGACTGCATATTTCTATTACTCCTGCTAGAGGCCGCTTCAAATGACGTTTCCCTTCCAAATTTTGTTTTAACCCGCCATTTTATTGTTGCTGTTAGCATTACAAGTATTTGTGTACAAGTGCAACAATGAATCGGCGCTGGTCTCAGCAACTGCTAGTAAGTGTCAATCATTTCCAAAATACTTGAAATATATTCACTCTGTTATCAAAAGTGAGGTATAATGTTGTGCGAGATCATAATCTCTTTCAACACAACTAACAAGGGGTTGAAGTGGCCGTATAAAATAAGATGTATACCACCTGATGCATCTGCAGACGTTGATTCCCAATCTACCTTATCTGCTTAACGATACTGTGTATAAAATTACTAAGGTCTTTTCCTCGCAATCGGTGTGATGGCCAAATGGATAAAGGGGCAGGTTCGCAGAAGCGACGTCGGGGATCAGATTCGCTCGCTTCAAGTTTCAATGGTGCTGTTTTGACATGCCATGTTAATAGCGGGTAGACTGCCGTTTTTGGATCAATTCTCGCTTGAATATTCTGACTTTCGCACTGCGGCACTTTAGCATACGCAACGCACAAACGAGCCTTTTCTCGTCGAGAGAGTGTGATGATCGCCATCAGATAGTCAAGCTCGGAAAAAGTGGGACAACCACGTTGGAGTTACTGCCCGGCTCAATAGTAGTAGTGGTGCCCCTTCATCACCCACAAGCACAAGACTTGTGGGCAACACGATTATGGTCGTTGGAACTCAATTTATGGGGACAATATTAGGGTCCCATCGCGACTGGAACCTTCAATTTTAGCGCCGCGTAGCAGGACCTCTTATTGACATTGACCG
Source organism: Ostertagia ostertagi (assembly GCA_036418205.1). Lineage (NCBI taxonomy): Eukaryota > Metazoa > Nematoda > Chromadorea > Rhabditida > Trichostrongylidae > Ostertagia > Ostertagia ostertagi. The sequence goes on along the minus strand of MU883778.1, from coordinate 8,907 downwards.
CCGCCCAAAGCTCCCGCATCACAAAAATTTTCGAAGTGAAGGTGAAATCACAATTTCCCTAGGAGCGATGTGGTGCAAGCTCCTGAACGCGATTATCGCACTAGTTCAACGCGGAAACGCCTAATGAGTGCATCATGGGCTAGTTCTTGGGTCATCTTAAGGGCCACTTACCCATGCAGTGGTTCCTCTGGAGAGGGAGAATACGGGTTTCAAGCCAAATGATTTAAGACTCTTCCTCATCATACCCTCCCAATCCTGTCATCATGATATCAAAGTTGCAGGTCTAATTCGTTTGGATGTGTAGAAGAAAGGAGCGATCAGAAGAATCCACCCTGGATTGCCTGAGAGGCCTAGTTTCTTCTTGCGACGAGGGTTTTTGCCAAGTTAAAACGGCTTCCGCTAATAGCGCAAAAAGGTGTTCGCAGAAGTAGTTGAGCATAGTTTGGCGGAAGGTAGCAACAAAACCCGTGGTACATTAAGGAGCCCAAACCGTTGATTTGCGACACGGACGGCCATACATAGCATTCACTTAGCCCACCGAGTCTAAATACTAACAGGTGGCATGTGTACATATTTCTGGCTAAATTGGGTTTGCTCGTATCACAACAAGTTCTGTCGTGGCTTGTCTAGCGGAGAAAACGTGTCAGAGATATGGAAGCAGGTTGGAAGGTGTGTTTTGGAATTTTAGGTGAGGATGTATTCTTCATGTATCAAATACCACTTCGGCCTATCAGATGGGGTGCAGGTCAGGTTGAAGATTTCAAATATGTCTCTTCAATTTCTAGTTGAAAACAGTATTGCTTTTGAATTGCTGCAAAAAGTTGGTGACAATTTCAACTGGTGAATGGATTTAATTTTTAGTTACCATCTTTCCTGTGGCATGCACGGAAGATGCAGAAGAAGGTCTGCCATGATTTCGGGTTTTTGGAAATCACCTATAGCATGCAGGCCCAGATTTGAATCTGGAAGTTTCAAAATCGATTTGAGTAGTAGCTCTATCTCTCAATGACTGTGGCGACCGATGGTGTCTTCCTTGTAGGTTGGTATGTTACTATCATGGGTTAGGAAATGAGAGTACAAGCGTTAGCAATGTGGGGCAGTTCTGTATAGCGATCGGTCGATCGAGAAGCAAAAGCGTGAACAGTCGTAAGCAGTATGGATTATGAGGAAGGAAGCAGGAACGTTTTTTTACATGTGGCTCCAATCCAGCCAAAAAATTAAAGGAATCTTGCGCGGAAAAATCATGATTCTATTTCAGCCATAAATCACTGGCTTGAGACTCATTATCCACGATAATAGTGAAAAGAACTGAAGTATTCGTTTTGATTAGAAATTCGAAAACTCGAAAAGGCTGCTACGCGTTCGAATTGCCCACGGACGTCTTTCACGAATGCTGGCGACGGGGATGCTCAAACTTGGTTCTTGGAGTGCATTCACTAGAAGCTCTTTCTGGCCTTCTGCTTCGTTGCATTCACATCTTACACTTCTACTCCATCCTATTCCATCGATCGATTTGTCTCCACTCTCCGAAATCGCGCGCTTTAACCCGATTCTCTCATTGCGTCGCCTGGTACGTAGCCGGCCAAACGCCGTCTTCTTTCCATGCCTCGCCTGGCTCTGCCTCCTGGTCCTTCGATGGTCCATAACGTGTAGTTTTTGTACGTTTGTTTCTCTTCAGAAACCGAATCTTCATGCGTGAAACTTTGTGTGCTATTTCCAGTGATCACAACTGACATATTCATGTTAGGAAAGAGTGCAAGAATTTTCCGCGCAAGATTCCTTTAAGACGCTAATTGCGTTCAATGATCGGGTTTTTCTAGAAGCAAGGCTCAAATAGCAATGTACATTTTGAAATTGCCTGTAATGCCGAGACATTGAATGCTGCAGTGTCTCATACAAATTCTCCACATTTACAGGCAGCCTTTTCAAGTAGACGGGCGTAGATTTTTCGCAGACACATTGTTGAAATCCTTCATGATTACATCCCTAGATGATGTGCGAATCTTCTTCCATGAGTCGAAAATGCCCGGCTGGTACCATTCTCAGAATAATCATTCGCAGAATTATTCTGAAGATGTGCGATTCATTGAACCTGATGCTACACATCCACGTACTTAGGGCTCTACTTCTACTATTTGTTTCGCAGGCACATCCTTATGCTGAGAAAGCGTGTGCAATGGCAATGGTGAAGTGTCACGCCATTCAGGCAAAGAGCTCTAACAAATGGAGCCTCACTGGTGCCGAGGTCGAGGAGCAAATCCAGCAGGTTATATTTCTCAACTTTTCTCCATGATTTTATAATACGAATGCTATCACACTGCAGGACCTGGCAGAGAAGCTAATCCCGTTGCTGGTGTACTGCACAGTGGGGACCACACCGTCAGCTATAGTGGACGATCTAGAATCAATTGGACCTATAGCGAAAAAGTTTGTTCATAATTGTCTTCATATTATGCCATGCCTTTTACCTTTGTAGTTGGATCGATGGCGCCCTTTGTGGACGGCAGAGAATTTTGTACTAGATGAAGAATTGAGGCTGTTAAATTGCAACTAGTTATCTAGCTAGGAAAATCTTTCAGAATGTGCCAATTTTTTCGAAATGGGTTTTCACAAGATAGAGGGAGCATGCGGGGACCACAGAACCATTGCCCATTTTTCCTAAACGCTCCCCTTTTTCCTAAATACCGAAAAAGGACGTTGAAGTGTCCCCGGTTCAATTCTCCGTGGTGACAAACCTTTGCATTTAGATATGGCGTTTCAGAATCCGCACAAAATGGTGTCTGCGCCAAGAATGAGGGTTATGCTTATAAATAGGGCCATCGGTAATTCTTACAAGTAGTCTGGCCAAAAATATTGTGCTAATGGATGACATCAAAACGGCCCGAAGTGGTGCCGAGGGGCGTCATAGTGACACCAGTTGACGTTCACGCAAAAAATAAGTTTTCAGTTCGTAACCAAGGCACTGATAATTTTCTAGAACCAAAGTTTTAGAAAAAACATATAAGGTTGTTGCAAAGGTTTCCGGGCGGAGTCCTGAAATTTGTAATCTTGCCATGAAAAAAGTTTTTTGCGCTACCTTGTACAGAATTGGCTTCAAAGAATCCTTCAAGGAAAAATCATGATTCTATTTCAGCTATTTCATAAATCACTGGCTTGAGACTCATTATCCACGATAAGAATGAAAAGAACAGAAATATTGCTTTGTTTTGGTAAAAATTCGAAAAATCGAAAGGGCTGCTACGCGTTCAAAGTGCCCACGGACGTCTTTCTTTCACAAATGCTGGCGACGGGGATGCTTCCACTTGGTTCTTGGAGTGCCTTCACTAGAAACTCTTTCTGGCCTTCTGCTTTATTGCATTCACATCTTACACTTCTACTCCATCCTATTCTATCGATCGATTTGTCTCTACTCTCCGAAATCGCGCGCTTTAACCCGATTCTTTCATTGCGTCGCCTGATACGTAGCCGCCCAAGGCGGACTTCTTTCCATGCCCCGCCTTTGGCTCCGCCCGAATTACCTTCGATTGTCCATAGAGTGTATTTTGTGAGTTTGTTTCTCTTCGGAAACCGAATCTTCATGCGTGAAACTTTGTGTGCTGTTTCCAGTGATCACAACTGACACATTCATGTCAAGAAAGAATGCAAGAATTTTCCGCGAAAGATTCCTTTAAACGTCTTCGGGTGTACCAATCAAACTTGCTTCCCCAACGATGGTACCAACAAGAGACATTATCCGCAACTTGTGAGTTCAATGGGGTCACGATACGCAAAGTGCCATGAAGAATATCAATCGAGCAAATGGTCAACAAAATGTTCCCAGAACTAACACATCGATTGTTTGCCAAGTTCCATGCGGACAACACCAGCTTGGACGATCACTCAAGCAGGACGTTCACGTGAAGTTGACTGAGAACCGGTCATTCGATGCAATCGATTCGGATCCTACTTTGGCCACTCGAGATTAGACAGAGGTTTTTTACTGCGTTCACGTAACCATTGGCTGGTTTTTGAGGCACCCGGCAAGATGTGGCGTAAGGAACCTTGGCTTCCCATTTGCTGACCGCTGGTTGCACGCCTTCACCTCAGTCGTCGTCAACGCCGACAGTTCTCGCGCGACACTGTACTGTGGATAAAAAGGAGTTTAGACTGCCAATCCACATTGTAGCAATCAGTGGCTATCATCTGTGCAACCACCATTTGGAAAACCTCGACCCAACCTTCATTCGGCGCAAAGTGATGTTGGTCACTTTTCCGAACCGGAACGGACTCATCCACTGGACCTCATTTAAGAAAGACGCACTGTGAATTCTGAGGTCTACTGCAGACAGTTGGAGTTTTACCACAGTGCGCTTGGTCGTCGTTCGTTGCTCGGCTGCTTTGCTTCGCGACAACGCAAAACCTCGCTCTGCTTGTCGGTCGAAGCAAGGCAACTTTCATGAAATGAGATGGGAGTGGCTCGAACATCCGCCGTACTCACCAGACTTGTCGCCATCATACTATCACTTGTTTAAGCACCATTTCCCCATTCAAAGTTTCGCCAACACTGGAGCAGCTCGCACAAGCTAGACCGTTTTTTTTTTCGGATTAAAGGATTATCAATTTTGAAACGGAGGCATCGATTTGTTGCGAGATAAATGGCAAACGTTATTGATTCTTGTTGCGCATATAATTTGTCAGTAACATATTCGATATTCGCAAATTGCATCCTTAACTTCCCATCAGAAACCTATTCAGTAGTTCCAATTTGCAAACGCTAACATTTCAAAATTCCGACTTTTTGCGAAACTTCGTGTTTCGGTTGTGGCTCCCCCCAATATGTTTTTTGCAGTAGAACGAGCAAACTCATTTCAATAAGAATCGCTGACGCTCATTTGTGAAGTAGTCCCATCCCTGCACTTCAATCATATAACTACCAGTCCAAAGAATGCAATAAGACAGCCTGCCTGGAGATAAAGTTAGCTACCATCTTCGCATCGTGCAATGAGTCCGAAAACGCGTTATCCACTAACCAAGGATCTCGGCAGGCTTTCCCGGCATAAGCATGTGACTGTAAACTTATCAAAGCCATAACTCGTCCAAAAATGCTTCATTTCTGCCAAACTTCACGTTGTTCTCAATGTACGAGAACGACAAGCTCTCACTGTGACACTAGACAAACCGTGAACAATATACTCCATAATGAAGCCGTGTTTCTTAAAGAATGTCTTCCTCCCCCTTTTTGTATTCAGTAAATAGGAACCGCAGTTCTGTAGTTTCCGTACGTGTCCATATTTCATGCAAGAAATGTTCTGAAGAAGCTTGGCACTTATACTACACTGCTCCACATAATTGTGTTTTTACTCATAAGTTCCCTGAAAACACGTGCAACAAAATGTCTCTGAAAGAGTCTGAAGCGAACATGAGTCCAACATAATTGCGAGTTCGCACATGAATAATAACGTTGTAAAAACAGAACTTTTCCCTAATTTTCTGAAGTAATTTAGTACGACCATGGCGCATTCCGCAGGACATATGTATATTAGATTGGGAAAAAAATTTTGGAACTCTCAATTCGCGCTGTTTCTGCATTTCTACCGAGTGCTAGTATGCAGATGATGTGAAAAAGGAGCGAGCTGTGCAATGCTACGGTGCCCCAAAGAGCTTTTCTACTAATGGCGTTTACATCGTACAAAATCTACTCCTCCCACGAGACCATCCGAGTGCTCTTCCTGTGCGATTTTCGCCTGGGTACATCCGCTCGCGAAAGGCGCTCAGAATAGGTCCCGTTATAGAATAGGGCACGATCTCCCACGTGGTTATCAGGATGGTTTGAACGCTCCACAGCGGAGACCCTGATCCCTTCGATGCAACGTACGACTACTGTCCTTCTTGACGTTGTCAGAAGCGGTGTATTCGAGGATGATTTGAGGCGCTCGTCACTGTCTGGCAGAGTGCTTTCATACGCATGCCTTTTAGGCTCTTCAAAAATTAGACAGGTCCTCAAGTTTGGTAAATAGGTACCGCACAACTTTACAGGGTGGACATCTACAGATTGACCTCTCGTCGCAAAGCAACGATGATGCACTGCGGCATGTGGCCACTTGCGAAGACATCTATATCTGCTGTGTTGACCATGCGTGAATTCAGCAGTAGGGGAAATTAGTGTTTCACTGCCTGGATTTGACATTTATGGGAAATAGTAATGCTGTCGAATTTGGAAAGTGTGACGGCATTATCCATGGATGATGTTCTGTCTGCAGGATTGACGATGACAAGCGGTACTGACTAAAAGTGCTAGTTACTAAAAACGGTTTCGCAAAATTCTCGTGGAAAACATCAACAATTCGATTTGCTTCACGACAACGCGCGTCCACGTGTGCCTCCAGTCTCATTGAGGAAGAGCCACGTACTAGGCCGGACCACGGGCCCGCACACCACATTTGCTGAACCTGTCCATCACGCATTTCATCTTTCCTACTCGCACATCACCTCAAGCACAAGAAGCTCATCGACGGAAAGGACCGCAAATCCGACTTCCAAATGTTTTTTCGAAAGGCAAAGAAATTCTCCTAATCCTCAAAATGGTACCAACCAGCTGCTCGAAAGCTGACGTATTGCTGTTGACTTTTATGGTATGTGTTAGAGGTTTTCGAATGAATGAAGAAGGAAAAAACCAATCTCAAACTTTGGCTGTGGGTGTTTTAAAACTTTCCTTCAACCTGATAGTAATCACCACACAATTTTACAGACACTTTTGTCACATAAATTTTTTGCTGCTATAACATTTTTGTTCGCGAGAAGATGGTGAATAAATAACTGCGATCAGCGATCGGAAAAGAGTAGCTGTTGAACCATTTGTTCGTGGGAAGCTTGGGCCGATTTAGCCGGGGCCATAGCCAGACCGTTAAGGTTTCGAGCTTGCAATAGCCGAGACCTCGATGAAAAGAAGTTTTTTGCATTTGGTGCCCTAAAAAAATACTGCAGCTCTTTTAGCACATCGAATGCTCAACATTCTGAATGTCCTCCTCGATGTATTGCGTCGGAAGCAGTTGGAGTGATCACAATATACAGGACCCAGCGTTTCTTTCGCTAACCAAGTCAGCGTTCAGGAAAAGAGCTAATATACAGATTTTACCAGCTGAGAATGGCCAACCTCCTGTAAACGTTGAATGTGGGTAGAATTCCACATCTCGACTACTTGTAGGCTGTAGCTGAGAAGTGACCAAGAAAAAAATTGGGAAGAAATTTTGCGATGGCACGGGAACTGTGCGGTTCAATTTCTTGATAAATCATTCTCTGAAAGTGGGCAATAGCAAATGACACATTTCTTGGTTTTCGGACACCTGAAACATAGCTATTCGTGAGATATTCAAAAAATCACGGGCCGGCATTAGGGGCATTGTATTTTTGAAATGCTTTTGCGCACACGCCAACAGTTTTAATATTCCTCACTGTGTTCAGCATGTTAGTATTAGGTTGTCTCATAAGTAGTGTCGCTTTTTTTCAACCAAAAAATTTTCATCTAAATCCCCATGCTTTTACATCGTTCATATACCATTCGAAAGAGAATTGTCTGCTCTACAAGATGCTATGTTTTCTTCCACCTCTGTTTCAGGGTTTTCAAATTTTAGGCCTGCGAAATGGGAGGTCCAGCCGACAAAAATGTTCCCTCTACTACCTATACATGACCTCTTCTGAACATTACACTATTAGGTTTCCCAACAAGTCGCGTCGTTCCATTTCCAGACCTGGTTTTTCAACCAGAACTCGACGGTCGAGCACCATTACCTGAGATCTAGGTCGAAATTTTTTATAGCCGAGACATTGAAAAACTAGTAGAATTTAAAGAACAAGTCATGAATAAGGATCTTTCTTTTTCAAAGAAATGCGGTCACTTTCGTGGATAAAGCACCTTATTCCTAAACACCTAAAATTCGAACTAATTCCCAACAAACATAAAACAAAACAAATGAGCGAATAGAGCAGAAGAAGTGCTCACAAAAGGAACACCATTCGATATGAAACAATGGCGTTTACGAGGAACAATTTTAATTTGAAAATTGCTATGGCTTATCGGTCAGCCAATTCGAAAAGAAACACGGCAAAGCTTTTTCGGCAACCTAAGAGTGGAATGTTTAGAAGAGGTCATGAGTAAGTAGAGGGTACATCATTGATTGATTTCTCCCAAGGGAAATAAAGTTAGAGCTAGTTGTCGGTTTGGTCAATTTTTGTCGGCTGGACCTCCCATTTCGCAGGCCTAAAATTTGAAAACCCTGGAACATAGGTGGAAGAAGAACATAACATCTTGTAGAGCAGACAATTCTCTTTCGAATGGTATATGACACTGTGTGAAAGCTTGAGGATTCAGAAGAAAACTGTTTGTTTGAAAAAGCTCAAAAAAATCACATTTGAATTATTGTTGACCCCATTTTCCTTGGAGAATAGGAGGACTATTGAAGCGCTCACTACTTTCGTCGCACCCTTTTTCATAAACCAGTTTTGCTCCGCCCGCTATCGCGCGCATCACACGGCAGGCTTTAGCGAAACTGGAGGACCCATGGAATATCAGCATGAGGTACTCCATTAACCACCTCACTATTGAATGTGTTTCCCAGCTTCCATCGAGAATACGCGTGATAACGTCTGGAGCTGAACTGGCATATTTATCTCACAACTGTAAACATCCAGCATTCTTCTTGAATTCAGATAATTTAGCGGTGAATAGGATTGCTGTCAGTCTCAAAATGAAAATGAAATATGCCTATTTACATAAGTGAGGAGCTAAGGCTTATCATTTATTTACATTCACCATTATTTAGAACCCCGAAAGGATTAGCGGTTTAATGAGTTTGGGCTTTCTTGTGATAGAAATGAAACTTATCATTTGCTGAAGACTTGATTGAGTTTATGCAATCGACTGCTTCTAAG
>MU883777.1:0-17227 GCA_036418205.1 Ostertagia ostertagi | reverse complement strand
AGTTGAAGTTTAGGGTGGAACTCAAAACGTTTGTTTAAATTGGCGGAAGGTTGAGCACCGGTACAATAATTTTATGTGAACCAAATGAAAATGGTTAGCTGCTTTTTGCTTCTACTATTTGCTTTATTTTCCTTCTTTATTTTTTTTCAAACTTTTAAGAGAATTTTTCTTTATAATTTAGATTGTCTTGCAGCAATCCCACTCGGCCACAATACGTGAAACGTGTGCGAGTGCTGAAGGAACGTAACCCCACAGTTAACATGACACAAATCAATTACTCAGATTTCCTTGTTTCCAATCTCTCTTACATCATTAACACAACACATAAATAATGCATGTGACAATGTGCGCTTTGCAATTGCGCGCGAATTTCTCATACAGATCTGGATCGAGTCACAAGATCGCGCCACCTGTAGCGGCTCATTTGCTTTGAGCTTCAGGAGAAATGCGGAAATAAGGGGACCTAAAACTATACAGTCCCCATATTCAAACACTCTCCGCATAACACAATTGAAAATTCTTAGTAAAGCGAATTGTGTATTGGGTACTTCGTTCTGAAGAGCTGAGTTCGTTCACACTTAAAGGCAAAGGTCGGGCTTAGTTGACCTAACCAACCCTTTCGGTCATTCTGTACTTGGTTACGCACCCGTAGAGATGTTCCCATGCTCAAAATCTCAAACGACGCGGTAATAAGGCCTCAGGGCACGTACTATGCGCTATCGCCGCCTAGCCCCGCTACGACCGCCCACCTCGGGATGTGGCATAACGTGTGAAATCAGCTAGGTTGATAGCCGTATCAACCGATAGAACGACTGATATCTTCAGAAAACTTGCTTGTACGTGCCTCTTCCCCAAGCCGGCCTCCTTCATTGCTTTTGAGAAAGAGGGCTTTGTTAACGGCCTTGTCGAGGGTTTTTCGCGGTTTTTTCTCCACTGCCGTTACACTTCGCATCTCTATACTCAGTTTCAATCGCCATAATCCCCCTTATTGAGCCAGACTTTTGCCTTTAATTATGTAGAATTTGGAGGGGCCATGCACTATTACGGTAATCTACGGCGCGGTACAATGTAACTTGCATATCTATTGAACTTGGAATATTTTAGACATGCACTCTCTATCACTATACACTCGTCATTCTATCTGTTGTAAAGTTTGGCAAAAAAATTAATCGAATTATCTCTCTCCGATCTAAAACCTTGGCGGTTAGTACACATTTCTGGTACACTTTCCGGTTTTTTTAGCTTAAAATTTTTCGTCCATGCTGGGGTTTTCTTTTTACTGCCTGGCGGCTACTGAGTCATTTTTGTTTTACGACAATAAGTGCTAGGCACAGGAATACGCTACGTGTTCCTCCTCTGATGTTTCATGGAAAAATAATTTTGATACGTGTATCGTTCCAAAACCGCATCGAAACCTTATTTTGATTGAAACGTATATAATGATTCATACAAATTATTTTAAAACTATTAAAAAAATTTAGCTTAGCACGGCTTTATTATGCATTATTTATTCATTTAATTCAATATTTTTATTATATTTGATTCACCATATTATTTATTTGCTTATTTATCTATTTTTTTATTTTTCGAATCAGAAAAAAACGAACTTGAAATCGAAGGTAGCCAACCGGAGGCATGGCGTACGGTATACCTTTGAATACCGTATAATCTCTCCTTTAACAATCTGAATATGTGATATTATTGTTAGTTTTAGCTTGAAGCTTATCACTGGGTAATACTGTAAGTCATACTGTATATGTGGTAATACTGTAATTCACACTAACCACGCGTTCTCCACGGATCGCTCCAGAATTTATTCGTCAATTCTCTAAACGGGTCGACTATGTGCTGCAAGCTGACCATGTGATTTACTAACTGATACATAATCTATGAAGCCACAGGTGATGCGAACGTGGGCCAATTCAAATTGCCACATGGATGGCGCATCTCTTGTTGTTGTGTGTGCTCCCCTAATTTAGCGCTAAGAACTACGCTGAAGTAGGACATATTTTTGCCATCACACGACAAATAACGGGCTACCAACGCGACGAGTTTTGTATTCCGATCGATGGCGTTCAAGGGCGAGTTTTGCTCTGATAAATTTGATAGAGTTCACCAAAACAATTCATCAGAAAAATATACTGGAAGAAATGTTTCTAAAACATTCAATATATAACAATATAACAGTTTTTTCAGCAGTTCATTGTTCTCTTTTATGTAGTTCTCAATTCCTCTTGCGGAAGGCAGAAGACGACAAAGAAGCAGAATATCTCTACCTGTGGCTCGCGCCACCAGGGTGAAACAACGTCGAGGTTCCTCTGAGGCAGTCCTCGGGCTCAATAGGGGAGCTCCTTTTTGGGTGAGATTAGCAGCATTTTCGGGGTGGAGTTAAACGAATTCAAGATTAAGGAAACATTCAGAATTTTCACCAAGAATGAATGAAACATCAATTGAATTTTTCGACCTCACCTGGAGGCAGGTGAGGAGGTGAGGTGGGTCGTATTAGCTGATTCTCCTCGATATGTGGCCCACCCTGATACTGACAAGTAATAAGGAACTCTGTAGCATTTACGTAGACATGAGGGATGTTAGAGATTCGATAGTTGTGTTAACGAAGACCAACGATAGTTATTTATAATTATAACTACGGATTGAAGATTTTGCAAAATATTCTTCATGAGTAGCGATTGTGTAAAATACTAGTATCTGACATGAATAAAATAGACAGATAAATTTCGGCTTCCACTACGAAAGAGCAGGATCGATAGCTTCGCTTTCGAGAGAGTGCCGGGAGGGTCCTATGGGACTACAACATCACTACGACATCCCGACACAAAGGCATATGTGGGGATGGCGAAAATTTCGCACAAAAATGGCCATGGATTTTTCATGAATTTATTTCGATTTTGTGATTTTGATCAATAAATAAAAAAATATGTTTCTCTAGAAAGATCGATGATGAAGAAAGTGAAAGTGTAGAGGGAATAATTATACATCCAGTGGGAGCTCAAAGATGCACGCAGATTTCGATTGAAAACTGGAAGCCGGTCTCGCGTGACATGTCTTTGCGGAGAAATGGGCTGAATTTCCTAATCAGGCGGGTTTCAGCTGCGGTGATGTGGTTCATTTGAAGTCGAAACTAGTACAATCTGGCAGAGGGCGCTCCGTAATTGCGATCCGTGGGCTGAGTCGCGAATCTTGAAGTTGTTGAGCTCGTTATCTTTGTTGCAAAGATTTCATAAGAGCTTTCACATAAAGCAACTTTTGTGCCGTGATAAGTGGTCGAACATGCTTTAGTCTGGAAGGTGCTCTCCCTCTTGCGCCTAGTAGGTCGTAAGAAAAAGTGCTTTATTTGTCCAGTTTTGACTCGGATAATCTCAACTCATCTCAAATCGATATGACCCGATATCCGATGCGGTGACCATAAGCATGCTAGTTGCCCTCTGTTCCTGCACACATCTGCCTTAAAGGCAGAGTGCGGGATCAAACTGATGTGTTTTTATGTTGTCACTGACAGCATTAATGTGGAATGTAAGACCAATAGTGAAAAAACGGTGAGAAACCGTCGACAAAGGCGAAAATTAAGTCCCACTTTTTAACAGCGGCGAAGCTAAGTAGCATAGATTTGTGGGTGGAGCCAGTGGTGAAGCGGGGCCAGTGCCGCATCTCGGGCTTCGGCTTCAGCGCTTCGGCCTTGTAAAATCATCCCGACATTTGTGTACATACTCCTCGCATGTACCACTGTATTTCTCTCGCGGAGGACTTGAAGAAAGCGATTACGATAAAGAGGGGATTTCCCGGAGAAGCATATCCACCACAACGAATCATTTATTTGGTACCAAGGAACGAGGTTGGGCGATTCACACGAAACGGGCCCTGTGCTGAAGCACTTCGGAAACACTCCGCCCCTGAAAGCGTCCGCCCACAAGTCAGTTGGTGATTCTGCGATGCGTTGCCAAGCAGCGGCACAAGTGGAGCCCTACGCCGATTAAAAGTGAATTTATGGCATTTAGCCAGCCGAACGCCCTTCCTGAGCTGTTACCTGTTTATGAGTGAAAACCAATGAGCAAAAAGAATTGGCGTCTGTCTTGCGGTTTTTGTTTGTTTGAAGGATATTTTTCGCACTAGCGTACCATTGAGAACCACCACATCTCCTAAAAACCCTTTTTGAACCTATCGTAATCGCTGCCTTTCAAAGGCACTACCCAGGCAGAAGTCGTGTGAACGGCTTCCCTTGGTATGTAGGATAAAACCCTGAACAACAGATGCGGTATTCCCGTGCACGCAAATCTCCCCACAACAGCGCTAAAAGACCTTGCAAAGTAAGGTCTTTCCAGGCTGTTGCCTGACGCCCTCTGATCTGTCGCGCTCTCTCACCCCATACTCTTCTATCCGTGCTTTCTTTCTCATTGCCTTAGCACAGCCGACTACGAAGATGTGTGAGCTTAACCTGGAGCATTTTCTACGGGTTCTTTCTCTTACTTCTGAATTTCAACCTTTTTTCCTAACTGCCGTCCATTTCGCGCCAAATACATTCGCAAATCATATGTACAAGAACCACACGTTTGAACCTGGGCATGCCTACAATTCGCACCAGAAAACCAGGAATGTTGCCTCTGACCAAAGTCAGTACCAGAAAACTGGTGAGGATGCGAGGAAGGAAGCTGCACGAGAGCCATCAGCCAATCTGTTCCGAATCAAAGCTTAATAACCACGAGTGCAACACTCTGCGGAAGCTCATGAGGCTGCCCTGACAAGAGAACGTTACCAGGACAAAAGGGGATTATTAATGATCCCTTTACACGCAGATATATTTTCCAACGCTGCTCTCCTCTCAAAACCTCCTTTCAAATATGCGGTACAATTCTCTGAATAGAGTTACGGAGGTTCTTTCACATCAAAAGCCCATAGGCTGGCGGCTAACATTGATGAGACCATAGTTGGGATCTTGATGGACAAGAGTTCTTGCTCTCTGATAAATTGTGGTTCGTTTCCAGTACGAAAAACCATTATTTACTTCACAAATTTTAGAAAAGCCGTCTAGGGTTAGAGGGGTTTGCTTCATGTCCCAACCGTTTTCTTCCTGAATGTTTCCAACCACTTTTTTATGTGTCGGGGTGCTTCTACGTTACGGAAGTTGACGTCATCTCCGATGCTGAACTGAACACACTTGCTCAGCGGATCAAACTATCTCTGAAGGCTAACTTGAAGACTCACATTTGGACCCGAATTCGAAAAGTCGGCCAACATTCAGTCGTTGGTCTTATCCCTAGCCATGACCCCACTGCTGTGCTTCCATCGACGACAGCGATCGTGTACTTGAAAAAATATGACGAAAATCTTCGGATAACGCAAGCAGGTAAAACAGACCAGTATATTCCTTTTCACTAGCACAATTGCAATTTAAATTCCATCCCATGACCAGACTTGATGGATGAATGTGAGTGCCTACATTTCCAACGTCCGGACAAAATTTTAGATTCTGATCCAAAATTGTCGAAAAAGGTAGTTTGACGTGATGATTACGAATACTACCTCCGTTCGGCACGAAGTTGCCTGACTTGTGCGCCACGGGAAGCAGAGTCAACCCTGCGTTGCGCAGTTCTCAACGGCCACGTTGCGCAGTTTCGCCCGATTAGACACGTTCTCTCGCGCGAACATTCACACTCGCATGCTCGAGCCGTCTGTGTCTCCGCCCATACAGCGTGCGTTGAGGATCTCTCAACGTGCCGTTGCGAACTGCGCAACGCAGGGTTGACTCTGAGGGGCCGTCATTTTGCGGTGCGCACAGTATCGAAGCTCCACGGCTAGCTATTTCCACTTCTAGTTATAGGCAGCACTGATAGCTTAGCATTGATAAAAGCTGTTTAACAATGTCCACAAAAAAAGTAAAACGCGAACTCGCCAAGAAGTCGATCTCACGACCTCTTTGCCGTTGGCCTGGCCGCTGCACTATCTCGCTTCATAACTACGTTCGTTCCGCAGATTTGGAGAGCAGATTCGAGATCAGCGTCCAAAAACACATCTAGTGGTGTATGTCTCGTTACAAATGGCCACTTCGACCTGGTATCCTTCCCTTGTGAGTCTGAGGCTGCTGTCTCACGTTCGCTTTCTTCTTCTGTGTCAAACATGTCAGAGTATCAAACTTTCCACCTCAACTCTTGGCATCCAAACTATCAGGATATCCGCTCACCGGTTTCAGGTCGTCATCCGAACCCAGAATTTTTCAGACACATCAGATGCAGCATCCATAATGATGCTCGGTAACTGACCTTGGACATGACATGCCGGGATTATTGCCTGATATACAAAAATATGCAAGCATCTGTATTTGTATATCAGGCATAACCATTACAAGAAACTTACGAGAATTACCATGTCTAGAAAATATTGGACATGATCTCTGGATATTCTCAGAAGCAACACATTGATCAGCGTACTTGCATTAGAGCTCGCTTGAACAACGGAAGGACAGTATTTCACCTTGAAGACTAATTTAACAAGCTTTGTGGGACACATGCGCTCCGTCAGGCATCTGAGGTAAAGCCTAGCAAATAAGCTTACAGACAAGAATCAGAGCAGCATTCATCTGGCCGCAGTGTTGTCTTATTCAGGGCCTAGCAAGGCGCAGGACATTATAGAAAGAGTGAATTGTAAAATTCAAATGATTTGGAAGATGAACCACAAGCCTTGACGCTTCCCGAAAGCGTCAAGCATGGCGAGTGGAATTCGCCCCTACGATCATCTTTATACAATATTTCCACTGACACGGCCGACGAAGAGCGTGAGACGGCCTTTTGGGGGGGCTTTTACTGCAGCTTTTTCCACCCTCGTCCGCGCTTTCTTCGTTATAAGCTCGAGTGTTAGAGTCCGCGATCCCGGCATGCGTTTTTCGCGGACGGAGTATAGAAATTACTAGTGCTCCGATCAATACTGCGAGGTGTTCTCCAATTCTGCCGCCTTTTCTGCTTGATGGTGATGGTTGAATGTCGGCTGTACATGATTCTACTTGTTTCATATTCAGTGTTTCAAATGCTCAGATGAGGCTCTAGCAACTTATGCGATTTTTGCGATTCGCGCGAATCGCGTGACGGATCGCGGACTCTGACACCAGTTCTGGATAGTTGTTTTGTCTTTCACTACACGGAGGCTCACCAGCTGTGGAGCTTATTTTGGATTTGAAGCATAATCAGCCACCGGAAGACGCGGAGTTCAGAGGACCTCCGCTGTTTCTACATGAGTGCAAAAGGCTGCCTAAGGCTGCCGTCGCCAGCGAAGAAACACCGCAATGAACGCCGCAACGAAAGCTGGAAGCAGAAATGCAGTGAGTTCGTCTGCAGACTAGTTAATGCTCGGCACCGAGCTACTCAAGATATAGGGGTGGTAAGAGTGTCAAGTGCGGCAAAGGAACCATCGTGAGCAAGCCAGCCGAAGTCATGGGGAGTGGGAAGAATACCACAGTGACTTCCGGGACGATTGAGTTCCCACAAAACAACCACAATCAGAGGGTCGTCTGGTCCCATTTCTGCTGGGAAACGTAACTGCGGGAAGCCGTAAGCTCGGAGATCTTGCTTCTCGTCTGAACCTAAAAACCTGACGAGTTTGGACGGTAATTCTCGGCGCACCGTTGAATGTCGGGCGAAGTCCATCCACATCTATTGGAAACACACTCCCACCTTCCAGTATCGATGACGACTCATACGTTCACCATGAGAAGAAAAAGTGCAAAGCGATGGAAAGCTCAAAAGAAGGAATCAATTAGAGAAAATCAAAATTCACTATCGCGAGTCTCCTCTCCAGGTTGGGTCACGCGGGGTACGTAATCGCGCTGAGTACGCAGTTGCACGTGCCGGGAAAGCATATTTTTACGTAAAATCTTCGGATGTAGTCCGTTTCAAAACTGCAGTCATGTATTTTGTTATTAATACTGGATAATTGACATTGAATTTGCATCCACATTTCTTTGAAATATGCTTTTATGCAAACTTGAGCTTTTTTTTGTCGTTCGTTAGGTGCGTCTTACTGCGGAAAGTTTTCGAATTCGATTTCGATTTTATAATCGCAGACCTTTTCAATCGCAGATTCGTCTACCAGAGATGAGTGGAGTTGGGTCAGAAGAGTTTGTAAAGAAGAAGAAAGTTGAGAAGATCTGTGCCGTCGCTTTCTCGGATCATACTGTGCTAGAAATGCTCGAGGTATTTTTTTCCGCTTGGTCATTGTACACAGACGTTGCCATATTCCATGTATTTTTTTTGTTTTGTTTTGTTTGTTTCCCATGCTTTATGTGAAGTAGACACTTGCCACACTCATGGACTTCAACTCACGACTCATCAACTTAATGAAGACGGCATTTTTTATGGTCGCACCCTACCAACTTCACTCTAGGACCTACCGACCCTTTCTGACATAATGCAACGGTTGTGCACCCGGTCGCTACTTTGCGAACTTTTCACATAAGGCCGACAAAGCGTTTGGTTGTTTTCAAGTTCTAGTCGATCGAAGCCAAGAGTGACAAAAAGCCGCCGTTTGCAATGTAAATTTCGCTGTTCGTTTAGTTCGTTTTTTAGTTCGCCTGACAGCCTTTTGGAGTGGGGTGTACAACACTACATTCGTCCTGAGCTTTCCGTATCTGCGAATCGGAATCATAAAGCAGAAATACGCAGTAGTCCGGGCTGTCAGTCAGGAAGTCCTTAATCGACTCTTGTTAGGTTTGCTCGTGATCTTTCTGGGAGTAGCTTGAAAGTCTCTGGGTGCTGCATCAGTGCTTTCTTACACATGTTGTTGCTGAATTACTTTGTGAAGGACCGTTCTACCTTAGTTGGATGTATTTGTATTCCTAACATCTCTTCGCAGTTTTCGCTTTTCTGATGCCTCTAACCCATTCTACCAAGTAATCTTCTTCCCGATGCCGTTGTTCCAGGTCAAAAGATTCATTTTTTGACTTGATTTCCACATAACTAACTCAAGTCGTCGTCTCAACACTGTTCTCATTGTCAGTGAAGTCTATCTTGTTGATATCCCACTATCTATTTTTATGGCACGTAGGGTCGTTCTCCGACAAATTTCGTCTATTTTGGAGACGGGTGGGAGGAGGTGAGCTCCGTCCACGTCATTCGAGCATGTTCCATAGGTCGCGGTCAGATGTCGGTCAGACTCTGCGATTGCATCGCGATGGACCAGTGCCGGAGCGACGCGATCACTCCATCGGTTGTCCACCGCGATGCTCGCGCGGATGCAGTCGTCTGCCAAAAGTGCAAGCGGCGGGCAATGGCCCGCCGCGATCGATGATACCGATGTCGACTGCATCGATGTGGGCGGGCCCGCCCGTCGCTTGTGCACATTGCAAGAGCGACTGCATCGCGCGATGCAATCGCAGAGTCTGACCGACATCTCATGCATGGGGCTTCCTGTATTGAGGTGGCAAGTAGGACAGAAGCGCGAGCTGCAAGCGAAGTGTTAGACAGTCGCGGAGCATGACCGCTACGTAGATCTTCAAATGGACAGGGCATTTTCCTGGCGAATCCCACGTTTTTGTTTCTGGCCCTGTACGCTCACTTGCAACCATGTATCTTTTGTCTCCCGAATCCACGCAGGTCTGTAATGCGAAATTGTATTGTAAATCAAGTGCATGTTGTTAAGATCATCTATTTCCGCTTCCTACTGTTTTTTTATATGTTTAGCAATCCATCGTGTCTGTCTTCTCCCACGACTAATTTTTTGGCGGTGGTGTCGAGAGCCGCGAGTGTCGTCGGTACGGCCATGCTAGGCCACTAGGAACGCTTCCTTTGCAGCAAAACACGCATCGCCCCGCACCCTTAGGGCCCGCCTTTCTGACCCGTATCCTAATCTCCCCCAGAGTAACGCATCCACTCCCTCCGCTGATTCTGTCCTGTGGCGACGGGGATGTATGGGGAGGCAACGTTGCGTCATAGTACCCGCCATTGAGCGCGTAATGTTGTAGTTACCCTCCTTTGTTGACGCACTGTTTTCTCTGAGGGGTCTGGAGAAACGCCTAGTAGGGCTAGTCCTACTCTGTCTCCCCCAACCAAGGATAGGATCAGTAACGGGGGACGCGTCTCCCTGGAAGAAGATAGGATATAGTCCCCTATTCAAGAAGCGTGTGCCTCCCTTCTTCGACCTCCAGTTCGTCGCGGAATCTTCCTTTGAGAGCAAGTTTGTGATTAAGCGCTTATTCAAAGGAAACGTAGTGGGGAAGGTGGAGCAGAGTTCAAGTAGACCATAGATATCGCTGTCGTTGTAGATTGTCGTTGTCAAAGAGCATTGGTAAAATAAAATTCACTTATGCCTCAAAAGCTCCTCCAATCACCCAGACATGCCCACCGCCGGCACGCGGAAAGGATGATGACAGAACTGTATCTGAAATGAAATCGTTACCGACATCGTTCGGGTTCCTTCATTAGGTGCACTGTTGCACGATTTCTGGCAATGGGGACGGTAATATCTATTACTGACATATCGAAAAATAAGTCGTATAGAAAAATTCTATTTCATTGCCAACAAGAGTATTCCGGAACACCGTAGTATCTCTGTGGTGGACGATATGGTTATAGGTATATTTATCGTAAAATTTTGGAAGTGAATATTGGGCATGCCGTTACTCTCTTTTCTTCTGCCCTTATGTGTCTGTTGTAAAGTTTTCATTCGTATTACTTTTGGTTTGCTTATAGAAGTATTATGGTTGCGATGTCACCTGCAGTAGTTTCGGTACAGAGTTTCGCGATGATAAGGACATGGTGTTCCTATTTGAAGACTTCGAAAACGAAGTGTTCAAGAATTTCATTAGTGTGTCGCCTGCTTCGCCTGTACTAGGTACGGCGGTAGTTAAACAAGACGCCGACAAGAACTGGTTTGTGATTTAAACCTTTTAGCTTCCGCTTCTCAGCTTGTACAGCAGATTTTTCAGAATTTGCCTTATCCTCGTCCGAAGCGTCCCATTTACAACGAAATGCTTCGCAATGTCAGTGTGGTCATTGGAAGTGGAGAAGAAAACTCTAGACGAATTTGGGCAAAGTTAATACGTTATATGTCCGGTCATGTTAAAAGAGAGGTACGTCTTTTGCGGCTCATTCTTTTCCCTTAACCACTCTGTACGGTATAATATTTCTGCGGTTACAGCCGGACGCAACTACCAGCTTGCTCATAACAACTCAAGCGAAGGGTAAGGGCGTTAGGGTGAGTAGTTCCAATCCAATATTGTCTTTGCAGTTCAGGGTGCTAACCATGGTGACATAATGAAGTATCTGAACATGGAATACAGAAATATGCTGATTCTGGCATTCAATTCATGAAATTCTGCTATGCGTAATCGTATTCAGAGGATCTACCCAATCATGGCTACTATTCACTATCATAGCTTATTCGATATGTTTGTTTACTGTCTCAGAGCTTGATAACCTGGAATTTCGAGGCCTTTTTTGAACTCAATCAGATGAAGACTTTTTTATGCCACAAATTTTTGTGATTTCCTGTGTGATAACATTGCTTATGCGTCCATAGTTCGCTTACTTGTGGTGGCCTTTGCGTTGTTTCAGCCCTTCAGGAACCGCGTCGCCATACGCTTTTTGCTTCCTGTAGCCATATTGCATCATGGGATGGTCATGAGCCTTGGGGTCATCGCGGACTACTTGAACTCAGCCCTTTAAACCGCTCTCTCGCGGGTCCCTCTCCTCTCCAAGGCTTAGTCCTAGGGCATTCACCCGTTCTCTAATCGTCTGTGCTCTAGCCATCGCGGCAGGACCATTGAGGAAAAATCAAGTAGTCCGTAAACCCCTACCCTAAGTTAATTTTTTTATTAGGATTTTTAATTTTTTTATCGTATAACTTCGTATAATGTATGCTATATTTACATGGTGAATGTACCACAATGTGTGTATATACAATCACACATGCGAGTGTACTCAAATGCCCAATATACTCGAATGTATGTAGTAGTGTGTTTATTTATGTGATCGGTCAGACGCTTGATTTTAGCAGCTCGTGGCTCTTGGTCAGAGCGTTGTACTTCCCTCATGGCTGCTAGAGTGTTGGGAGCATCGCAAACGATGAGGCGTTCGTTCCTTTGGATGAAAAGTGGTGAATCTTTCTATCTATTTTTCAGAACTTTCTGAGTTTGGAAAATTTTTAATACCAAAAAATTCAGAAGCAGTTCCAATAAGTGCAAAACTCCTTTCTAATATCTAATCTATTCTGTGCAGATAAGCCAAACACCGAATCGGCGTCTTCGAGAATCTCCGAGTTTTCGTACATGGCTTCAGTCAAGCGGAGGAGGAGGATATCAAGAAGCATATTGCCGACAATCGTTCGTTGAATTTTTGATTCACCTAGATCAATCACTTTCATTGTGTGGCCTCTCGGAGGGTTCTTCGAGTTCTATACAACTTGGAATAGCCTAGTGAGATGTTTATTGGCAGAAAGCTCGATAGGTGGCCCGTTCCCTCTCTTAAAGGAGGATCTTACTAAAAGGCGGAGATCGAGGAAGGGGAATTATTCGTAGTGGAGGGATGAGGCGACCCCCTGGAGGGTGCTGTCTGTTGAGCGATTTGCAGCAAAGAGAACCTACACGCTGGCCTATCAAGGGCGGGGGTGTGGGGCGACCTGCCTTCGCTTCGCTCTGCCGATTGGGCTGACCGTCCACTGGCTGACTCTAGCGCTCTGAATAGGAGAGGTTAACGTTGATGGGGTGCGAGCATCGAGGAGACGACCCACCGCTGGGGGTGGGGGGGTGAACCAGCACAGAAAATTTTTGCGCGCGAGTTTTCTCGGTGTGGTTAATTGTTTTTCTCCTTTTCTCTCATCTTGGGCGTGCGGTATGTCAGGGCGGGGGTAGTCGAGCGTTATCCTGAGTTCTAGCGGGTGTGTGACAGAATACGGCGCCCGTTAAGTTCGACCGTAACACTGGGGTACAAGGAATTGAAATGTTCTACATCTAGTTGTTCAAAGTTCCCCTAAATTGATGCTGTCTCCAGTCAGGTCCGCATAGAAATGAGATCTAGAGATCATTTTTCCGATGTGCTCTTTTTGGATATCATGTATCAGTGTATTTCACTGCTCTTCAGCAGGACTGATAGTATTTTAACGTTGAGTTTGTTGCAGGGGGTTTTATTGTCGATACTTCCTCCAAAGCTACGCACTGTGTTGTGAATTCACTACGAGATTTAGACAACTTGGGATTCTCTGCTGGTCAACGATTTGTTACAAACGAGGTATGTTATCAATGGCCTATCCGTTCCTGTCCTCATAGCTGTTTTGCAGTGGGTGTGGACAAGTATAAATATCCAGTACTGCGCCAATGAGGATACGTATTCCGTTGAACGTATCAAAGCCAGTCCATCAGATTCTGGTCAAATTCATGAGACACGCTCTTTCTCAATAACCGACCGAGTATGCTCAGAAGGTAGTTTTATTCACGAGGAAATTGTTCCCATTGCACTTCTCTTGTTGTCGTTCAATTGCTGAGTTAGTTGCTTCCGGAATTATTTGAGCGATTACCTTGAAATAACTGAAATATCTCAGTCCCATCATGATTCTTCAAATGTGTATGTTCATTTTTCGTACGACGCGGGGCTTTCTTGGCAATATGTATTGCTTCTATATAGAACACGATGTTTTGCTTATACGAATGACCCTACAGGTTACCTGTGGCGCTCTCCTAGCTTTTGCTTCTCATACCATAATAGCAAGTAATTTTTTGTTTAACACGTTGACGACATCGCGTGTTTTGGCATTTTGCACCGCGTGGGACACGAGCAGTTTTGCGAGCGCGCCGTCCGCACCTTACTTCCGCTTATTTCTTGTTTAAAATGTACAAAAAATTGAATATCACACAATTATTTCGGCAAGGATGAAAGCACAAAGGTTAACTATAGCTAAACTGTATAAATGGCAGTAGATTTTTGTTTAGAAGAACGCATAATGACCACGAAGAAGCAAAAAAAAACATCACTTTCGTTGCGAATAAAGTTAAAAGCATTTCCAAGCAAGTTCTTCCATCAAATACAAATATTTTGAGACTTACAAAGTCTTGTGTTACCTGTTTCTACAATGGTACATATGAAATGTTACGACAGTGAAAGGAATACTAGGAAAGAATTGAAATGAAAGTTTTGTGCGTTCAGAAAATCTTTGCTAAATCAAGGGATATTTGAGCACTCTAGCAGCCATGTGGTTTATAGTTATGCTAATGTATTATCTATAAAATGAATGCAAAAAACTCGAGAAGAAGGAGCGCAAGCACTTAAAAATGAACAACATAGTTCTGACGCGCATGCGCGTCAGAATGTCCGATGCGGTGCAAAAGTTCTGACGCGCTTGCGCGTCAGCCTGTCGTCAACGTGTTAAGCATATGGCCACCAATGGTACCTGAGGAGATCCTCATGTTCTTTCTTCATCACAAAAACTCCTATGGAAACAAATTACTCGGTGCTAAGTCAGCAGGGTGGGTACGCCGGTTTTTTGGATACGGTAGGCGCGAAATGTACGTGGGGAAGTGGTGAGGACTGCTATGATGGCATGAGACGCTGTGGGGATCGATAATCACTTTTCCTTCAGTTGCTTTTTCCCTCTTTGATGTTATTTTTCGCTGGGTATTTAGAATACACGCTATTGATCGACAGATAGGCCCTATGAAGAGGGAGAGACTCCGTTCCTCCAATGCTCAGTCTATGGATTCCCACAGCGTTCCCTGATGTCATAGCTCACTCCATGTACACTTCGCGCTTACGGTATTCAAATATCGGCGTGCCCACCCGACGCACACCCTCCATTTCGGAAGACGAGAAGAGCGTCGAGTGCAGACCACACACCACAAGTGACGACGGACCAAGAAAAAAGAAGCTTTTTTCTGGCCGTCGTCACTTTGGTGTGTGGTCTGCACTCGACGTTCTCTCGTCTTCCGAAATAGAGGGTAGCTCATAGCTCTCGTTTGAATGAGCGCAGTCTGCAATATGCATTGAACCCTGTCAGTGAGGCAATGCGGCACTACCTCTGCCGCCACTGATTGAATCTCGCTAATCATTGCAGTTGTCGCCATCACGAATGCTCAGAAACGGAACACGAGCCCTGACGGAAGTGGGTTGCGCAGCGCCGGAAAATGTTCACGGTGTGAGAGACGCGGAGTGTCAAGTCTTCGTTTTGAGCAATCGATTTTGATTTCGAAAGGTTGTTCATGGACAAGACGGTAATGGAAGACGAGTAGACTAACAATAAGCTCAGAGGCGTTAAGAATCGAACGATTGGAGGTCAAGTTTTGCGCCATCGCAAGACGAAATAATGGATCGCACTACTGAGTCAGTCGCGCGTAAAACTCGCGAGACTCTTGGAAGACGGGTTCATACATTTTCAATCGAAATGATCGGTTTTTGAGATGCAGGCCTAGCACGAGGACTCGACCGCATTGTGGGGAGACGCGAATGAAAGTCAGCTGTCGCGAAACGTAGATAGGTTGAAATATGAAGTAGAGGTGACAAGTGGCGCGTTTAAAAAAAACAGGAAAAGTTGAGAAACGGGACCCTGTTGATCTGACCGATTCATTTAAGAAAATGGCCAGTCAACTGCTATAGATGTCGTTTGGGTAAAGGTAGGCGTTGGCATCATGCCAGCGCCAATCATTAGGTGGTTGCTGGTTTGAGGCTCGGTGCACCACTGCACTTCGAGGACAAACTTGAACGATGACGGTAATGGTTCGCTTTAAAGGCAAGATTCAGGATTAAATTATGAGGTAATTCCACTCAAATGTGAAAGTAGGGGTAGGAGTGGACCGCCAGTGGAGAAAAAAGAAAAAATCGTGAAATACACAGGAAATACGAGCCTTTTGCTCTACGCTGCGGAGAAGTTCAAAAGGCCGGCAGGGAGATGAGAGATGAGCGCGGAGAGCGCTAGAGAAGTCGAGTAGAGAGAGCATAGCAGATCAAGTTAGCGACGCAGACAAGATATCGAGCGGTGGGCGGAGCGTGTCGCAACAGGTGGAGCGTGTCAAAGTTCTTAGCGCCTAGCGTCTAAATAACGCTTTTCGAAGTAGGGAAGTGACGCGACCTCTACACTTGCGTACCTAGCGCTTCTAGCCACCGTAAAGGCTCATTAAGTGGGTCTGAGCCCGAACTTTGCCTTTAAATACGTTACCGCTATCACACCTCCACGTGTCAGCGGTGGGCGTTTCTGAGAATTAGAGGGGCTTTCGAGACCTTACCACTCCATTGATAGCGCGCCTTCCATAGCGATAGCGCCACCTATCGTCTACTTGATGTCCCTCCCGCTTTCCATCTTCTTTTTCATGCACATCCGTTCTATCGCAATTTTTGTCTTTATGATTTTGTAAGTGAATCACACCTTAGTAGCTATGTGACGCGCACGTTAATGTGTGCATCTAAACAGGTGAACTAAAGCCGTCAGTGCGTTCCGTTGGTTATGTATTTTTATCCCACAACAGTCGTTTGTGAATAATATGAAGTATACTCCCTTTCAAAAGACGAGAAGAGCTTTTAACTACGCTGTTCAAAAGCGGATAATAAGGCTTTTTGGAGGCGATTTCTAAGCTGTCCAGTTCGAGATTGTTCAGTGGGTCGGTGAAAGAGGTCCACACGCTACTGGTTCTATCTATAATATAATGATGACGAAAGCTCTGCATAATCAATTTTGAGACATTTAGAAGTGCACCCGTTTTTTTCTTATGTATACCATATTAGCTACGATTATTCAGGCAATATCGCAAAAACCGTGAAGTTATCAAGATCTCATCAGGTCTGCATTGAGATCTACGAAACAGATGTGTCTTATGTGAATGCGCTCAAGCTTTTGCTGGAAGTACGTTTGAAACTTTAACAGTCCTTTCTAAGTAATGTCCTTTCCTTTACTGGTATGTGTTTTTGTCAGTGTTAACCTGACCAGGCGAGTGTAAGCTAAGGAATCAGGTGTGCTCTCATTCGAGGAATGTCTTCGAAGGCGGAGTTTAAGGTAGTCTATAAGAATTAAGGTAGAGGTCTATGGTGTTGGGATGAAGAAAAAATCATGAGAAACGGCCTCAGAACCGAAAAATGGACCCCTTCCTTGCCCGTTGATTTCCGCATTGATGCGACTCTCATCGGTGCTGCCCTCTTTCAACGCTAACGCTCTCTCTGCTAAACGGCTAGAGACCTGCGGCGAGTGGTTAGCCAGTCGGTGGGCGTGCCGCGCGATAGCGCCGCGGGGAGGGCCATGCTAAGGCGATGTCAGA
>MU883774.1:0-16097 GCA_036418205.1 Ostertagia ostertagi | reverse complement strand
AACGCAGGTGAAACGTTAGTGGTGGGTGGGGCGTGCACCAAGGTGGGCGGAGCTTGCCAGTGAGCATTATTGTTCGGTCCGAGAAAGCCTTTATTAGTGAAAAAGGATGTAACTGCTAGCAGCGGAGGGAGGCCAACTGCTAGTGGAGCATCGCAGTGGGCGGTGGTCTACTACGACAGGCTGGCATCGTACAACTGCGCGCATTGAGTAGTGAAGTCAGTGAAGCTGTACAACCTGTGGACCAAACATCAGTCGAGCACTTCGCGATCATCTTACTGCGATACGTTGTCCGTATGGTTTCATTTTCCACAGGTTACCCAGTTTTACGAAAGCCACATTTCAATACACGCTGCAGCGTGCTAAGCCAGAGTGTTGAAGTTCATACCTGACAAATCTGGCAACCCTCTGACGCCGTTTTACCAATTATGATGTCGGCCTTGGTCTCGTGACACCTTTGTGTTTCAGCGAAGAGGCTTGTCACAGCGGCGCAAAGTTCTTAAGCGCTCACTTACTTGGCATCACAGCGCTTAGCGGAACAATCAAAGCAAAAAGATCGAAAATCGCGCTGCACTTGAACGTCGCATCACGTCTTCCCGGCAAATCTTAATTTTTACTCGAAAACTTACAAAAGAATTTGGCTTCGAAATCAAAATTGAGCAGCTTAAGCAAGTCGAGGAAGGATGTGAAAGGTTTGGTTCTTGCACCTCACCCCTCTCCCTGTACTTTTTCGGCAAGTACGAGAAATCGATCTCTATTTCGCACCCGAGACAGACAAAATAAAAGGTCAGGGCAAGATTTCGCTCGCGAATTTGCTCTCAGCCTACTTTCTGCGGAGGGGTTATTGTGATGAATCAGCGCAACAATCGATGCGCCAGAATGTGAGTCATCCATGGGTTAAATTTATTACAGAGTTGTTCCACAGAGTGAATTGCTTCCTTCAAGATATAATGGATTTCGCTTATTTCAAGGGGATTGCATATTCCAGTGGCTTTGACGTGAAGATTGCATGGACACGAAGAACGCACAGTGGGAAGGGCTTCGCGAGAAACGATGAAAGGTAGCGAAAAGTTTTTGTTTGTTAAGTGCTTTTTTTGGCAGCAGTTCGCCTTGCGTATGTTTCGCGTAAATGGTAGCGCACTTGCCCGGAAAGCGAGAGGTGCGGGTTCTAGTCCCGCCTGGGGCGAAAGTTTTGTTCACAACCCAGCATTCTTGTGAAACAGTAGCGAACAGTGTTCGATTCTATGTGTCTGTTTAAAGGACGAATTCACGATATATAAAAAAGCAACCCATTTCAAATTAACCTAGGGATGGTGAGTGGTACACGAAAGAAGGAAGAACCATGAGAAACGGCCCAGAACCCGAGAAATGGACCCCTTCCTTGCCCGTTGATTTGAGCATTGATGCGACTCTCATCGCTGTGCCCTCTTCAACACTACGCTCTCTCAGCTATCTAATCACTCGCCACGTATAGACCTGCGGCGAGTGATCAGATTTGGATCGGTGGGCGGAGATCGCCGACCTCGCATGGCTCATTGTTGGCGCGGTGGGCGGACCCCGCCGACCGCGCCAAGAGTGAGCCATGCTAGGTCGCCGAGGTCAAATCTTTCGGTGCCAATTGCGCGTCAGTTCGCACCCTCAGGAGGTCCGCCGGTCTCTCAACTAGGTGAATTTACTCCTTCTTCGACCTTCATTCTTATCGTGAATTCCTCCTTGAACTGAAGGATAAATCGCGGTTTTGCCTTGAAAATTGGAACACAAAACCACTATCACTACTTATCCTTTTCTGCTTTCGGGAAATGGGCAGAATTTTCAGGAATTTTTTTCTCGCGCCAACGTTTGTCGAGAAAACTGTTTTTGAGGTAGCGTGATCTCAAAAACACGATTCTCACACACATTCATACAATATGGACCCGCAATATGTGTTCTTTTGCCCATCCAACCTCCCGAGACAAAACTGTAGCCTAATACGTCAATTTGAAGAAAAACTCCTGATAAAAATTCCACGCTCCATTCTCTTAGAAAGCCTGTAGTAAATGCCCATAGTAGAAGTGAAGGCTCCGTAGCTCTGCTTCGGTAGGTGTGGTAGCATCTATTTATAAAACGTCAGAAATTTCGCAAATTTTTTTTAGCTATTGTACACTCGCGTGGTTCAGTGATAATCTCAAACTTGGGTAATTAAACTTTATCCTAATAGTACAAATAAAATACAAACAGTACAACCGATATACAACACGATATAAGTGAAAGAAATCATTTTAAAGCATTAAAAATGGATAAAAAGTCATAAAATATGAGATTACATGAAAAGAGGGAATAAAATGCTCTAGAATGCTCACTGATGCTCACTGATGCTCTATGATGCTCGCAGTGCTCTCAAAGAAAAGAAATCTGAGTTGAAAGGAGAAAAAATGCAGGGGAATGCTCGCCGGTCCCTCTTTTATACGGACGCTTAACGCTCGGCGGGGTTATCACGACCTCGCATCTAGCGAGGAATGCTCTTTACATTAAGCTACATATTTTTCTATGCTCTGGTCACGTCCGTGACAGCTATAACCCGATGCAGAGTTGATTTTTTCCAAATATGAGAGCGCCAAGTTCTACAAGCATGTGCTTTCTTGTTTTAGAAGCGCTTCATTTTGGAATACGACATGTTTCATCGAGAAGTTATTGTTTGTATGTGATGCGTACATAGTACTACTTATGCAACTCGTCACACTATCCCCAGAATGCGCCAAGCACTCATCTTCATACACTCCATTGTGGAAATAATTATGTTTTTCGCGTCGCAGATAAGTGTGTCTTCCGTGGTGTGGTCCTGAACATTCACGCCATATCCCAGTGAAAGATAAGGTTTTCGCTTTTTTCAGACGCATCTAGACCTGAACCAGGGTCAACGGGCGTTGAGGAATTCTCAGCAGATCGACAAGGTGGCGGGGGGGGGGGTGTCGAACCTAGCCTACTAGGAAAAAGTAGTCGAGCCGGATTGATGCACTAGGATCACCACTGTCAGAGGACCTCAAAAATACAAATATTGGGAGTGATCGATGCGGTGCAAGCTTGGGAGCACGAATGTCAATAACAATGCTATTTTGTATTTCTGGTGGATTTTTGAAATTCACGCCGAGTATTCATGTTCTTTGTCATTCAAGAGCTCGTACGAAAGCCAAATTTCGACACCAGTGTCGCCAATATTTGCGCTTTTAA
Organism: Ostertagia ostertagi; assembly: GCA_036418205.1. Lineage (NCBI taxonomy): Eukaryota > Metazoa > Nematoda > Chromadorea > Rhabditida > Trichostrongylidae > Ostertagia > Ostertagia ostertagi. Next base: position 12,893 of record MU883774.1, on the reverse strand, counting down.
GGGGGTAACATATCCCCAAGATTACATATACATCCCCAAGATTACAGTTGATGTTAGCGCTCTCACTGGGGGGAAAACCGTTCACCAGCCGCTGTGGTCAACGCGACTTTGTGCGGGCTCTAGAATAGCCCAGTGCTAGTAGTCACGAATTATAGAGGACGCTCGAGCGCAGCCAGAAAACTCCAGAAACTCACCATCGTAGTTGTCCAGCAGCGTAGTCTCGAATTAGAAGACATCAACAGGTGTGTTTCGTCTGGCCAGAAACTTATCAAACTTGGATGCGAGCCGCTACCCTATTCAGCTTGTTAGACCAAGCCCACCCGGCTGGCATCCGACTCTGACTGGAACTATACATTCGAGAGGAAAAATTCAATAACTACTAGGAATCAGAGTCAAACGTTCGTCCGGCCGATCCAGACGATGGAGTCGTGTGGCTCATGGGAAGGGGAAGAATCGTAAATGCAGAGGCCTGCGGCAGAGATCGTGTCGGTACCGACATGCTCATGAACGGGAGTGGAAACGGGAAGGTCGACTGCAAGTTTATCCCGTAATAAAGCAAATAGGAGGTCGGAAGTGGTGTAGTGACAATTGGCGCGCTTACCACGTGCATAACGCTTCAACCTGGTACTGGTTTTCTGAAACTAGCTGCCCGGTATTTCATAAATCCACCTAACATTCTGAGCGGTATTACCTCTGAAAGGAGAAATGCCAATGCAAGCACGCGAAGTAGCCGCACACAGGTTGCATTGGCGCGCTCCTATTATTTTATTTCGTAACCTCATTTCTTTTTTCTTCCTTTCAGAACTATCTTGTGTTTCTTGCAATTACACTTTGTTTGTTTCATCGATTGAATCCTTTTCTTCTGATTGTGAGTCTCTCCGTGGGGCATGCTTTTAGTGTGTGGGCGTCTGATGCGCTCGACACTAACAGAAACAGTGAGGTGAGGGGGATTCGTGTTTAAAATCACTGAAAGAAGGAAATCTGAAGCATCTTGAAATGGGGTCAACGTGAAGACAACTTCACCTACGAAGCGATTCGGCAATCCTCGACTCAAGAATCTTTCTTACTGGTGCAAAGGCCATAAACACACTTCGGGCATGCAGCTTTCGTCACGCAAGGTGACGCTGTTGCTGGGAATTTCATTTTCTTTTTCCTTAGATGTTCCATATATGCAAAAACTGGCCCTCCACTGCTCACACCGCCTTCAGAATATGGAGCTTTAGGTGATCCACCGTAATTGCTCCATCTTGAAAATGCTTCTTATTGCTACTGTTTAACTGTTTGATAGCCTCAAGGGTTTTCAGAACATGGAGCGATTCTCGAAATGGTTTTATGCATGTCATAAAGAAACATGCATGGAGCATGAAAATGTGTCTCATTCCTTCTAAGTGGCCCACTGCCACGAGAAGAAGCGAAAAAAATTGTTTGGGAAGTGCAGTTCATGCAGCCGTTAAATGATATATGATGACATGAATTACTATCCCTACTATATATAATGCGCTATGTCTGTCTGTCCGTCTGTCACGAAATTCGGTATCAAGCGAACAACAACCTACAGGGTCCAGGTCAAGTTTGGGATGGGTATACCATATCCCTAGAAGTAAAAAACACACATCAGCCAAGCGGAGCCCCGCCCACAGTGGGCGTGGCGTGCATCGGTTGATTCCAAATACAGTCAAAAACAGCCTCGAGACTGGAACAAAAAGTGGTTATAAATGTGCGTGGTAAGCCAGATTGCATTGGGGAGACCCACCCTCGGTGGGCGGGGCGTTCTCTGGAAAAGCGGTGCTCAATGAAAATATCATAACTAGGTTAGGAGGAAGCCTACAGAGCAGAAAAGAAATTAGTGCAGGGCAGCGATGTCTAAGGTATTTCCAGCACACATGATGTGAACGGAGGCCCGCCCACAATGGGCGGAGCGTGTCGTGAAGCGGACAGACGTTTTCTACAAGAGCTCATAAATCGGCTCCGAGATGACTTAGAGACCGGAAAACAACGGATAGAGGTCAGGAGGGGAGGGGAAGCTAAATGTCAGGGATGGGCGTGGCTTACATCAAAGTGGGCGGAGTTTGCAATTAGGCTTATAACTCGGTTCCTAGGAGTCCCGGAGTCCGGGAAAAAAGCGTATAAGGGTTGGCAGAGGGAAAGGGGTCAACCGTTGTTGGCGGGCGGAGCATGCACCAAAGTGGGCGGGGTTTGCCACGGTACTTCATAACTCGGTTCCAATAAGTTCCAGAGATGGGAAAAAGTAGAAAAAGGTTGGGGAAGAGATGATAGCCGACTGATATCAGTGGGCGACCCACGCACCAAAGTGGGCGGGGTTTGCCACAAAGATACGTAGCTCGATTTCGTCCCCTACAAGACCTCATAATTCGGCTCCGAGATGACTTAGAGACCTGAAAAAAATATGCCAGAGGTGAAAGTAGGAGTAGAGGTTGAATGTGAACGCTGGGCGTGGCACACCCGGATGTGGGCGGAGTTTGCCACCGCTCTCATAACTCGGTTCCTAGAAGTTCCGGCGACCGGGGAAAATGTGCATAAGTATTGAGGTATGGAGTAGGGTTGAATGCCATTGTTGGGCTAACCATGCACCAAAGTGGGCGGGGTCTGCCTCAGAAATTCGTGACTCATAACGCCATTTACAAGACCTCATAATTCGGCTCCGAGATGACTTAGAGACCTGAAAAAAATATGCCTGAGGTGAAAGTAGGAGTAGAGGTTGAATGTGAACGCTGGGCGTGGCACACCCGGATGTGGGCGGAGTTTGCCACCGCTCTCATAACTCGGTTCCTAGAAGTTCCGGCGACCGGGGAAAATGTGCATAAGTATTGAGGTATGGAGTAGGGTTGAATGCCATTGTTGGGCTAACCATGCACCAAAGTGGGCGGGGTCTGCCTCAGAAATTCGTGACTCATAACGCCATTTACAAGACCTCATAATTCGGCTCCGAGATGACTTAGAGACCTGAAAAAAATACGCCAGAGGTGAAAGTAGGAGTAGAGGTTGAATGTGAACGCTGGGCGTGGCACACCCGGATGTGGGCGGAGTTTGCCACCGCTCTCATAACTCGGTTCCTAGAAGTTCCGGCGACCGGGGAAAATGTGCATAAGTATTGAGGTATGGAGTAGGGTTGAATGCCATTGTTGGGCTAACCATGCACCAAAGTGGGCGGGGTCTGCCTCAGAAATTCGTGACTCATAACGCCATTTACAAGACCTCATAATTCGGCTCCGAGATGACTTAGAGACCTGAAAAAAATACGCCAGAGGTGAAAGTAGGAGTAGAGGTTGAATGTGAACGCTGGGCGTGGCACACCCGGATGTGGGCGGAGTTTGCCACCGCTCTCATAACTCGGTTCCTAGAAGTTCCGGCGACCGGGGAAAATGTGCATAAGTATTGAGGTATGGAGTAGGGTTGAATGCCATTGTTGGGCTAACCATGCACCAAAGTGGGCGGGGTCTGCCTCAGAAATTCGTGACTCATAACGCCATTTACAAGACCTCATAATTCGGCTCCGAGATGACTTAGAGACCTGAAAAAAATACGCCAGAGGTGAAAGTAGGAGTAGAGGTTGAATGTGAACGCTGGGCGTGGCACACCCGGATGTGGGCGGAGTTTGCCACCGCTCTCATAACTCGGTTCCTAGAAGTTCCGGCGACCGGGGAAAATGTGCATAAGTATTGAGGTATGGAGTAGGGTTGAATGCCATTGTTGGGCTAACCATGCACCAAAGTGGGCGGGGTCTGCCTCAGAAATTCGTGACTCATAACGCCATTTACAAGACCTCATAATTCGGCTCCGAGATGACTTAGAGACCTGAAAAAAATACGCCAGAGGTGAAAGTAGGAGTAGAGGTTGAATGTGAACGCTGGGCGTGGCACACCCGGATGTGGGCGGAGTTTGCGGCGTAAGTAAGATGTACCGAGCAGAAAGCTAAAATCAAGACAAAAATACTGATGGGCCCGATTTTACCGCTGCAGCCCCGTCTCATGCACGCGAATGCGTGCGCAGCCAAACTGTATCCTACATACTATAAAGCGCTTCGTCTGTCGTTCTGTCCCTCTGTCTGTCGTTCTGTCCCTCTGTCTGTCGTTCTGTATGTCTGTCACGAAATTCCCTAGCTCCTCGGGATCCGCCTGGAGGGACCGGGTCAAGTGTGGGATGGGTGGGCAGGGTCTCACGTAATACAAAACACACATCAGCTAAGCGGAGCCCCGCCCACAGAGGGCGTGGCGTGCGTCGAAATGAATTGTACCGAAGACCAAGATTTCGATTTCAGTGACAAAACGACCTCGAAACTGGGCCAAAAAGTGGGTAAAGGTGTGCATTGGTAAGTCACATCGAATTAGGGAGACCCACCCCGGTGGGCGGGGCGTTCTCCAAAAAAGCAGTGCTTTATGAAAAATTTCATAACTCGGTTGGGAGAAAGCCTACAGAGCAGAAAACAATTGGTGTAAGGGAGCAATGTCTAAGGTGTTTCCCGCATACATGACGTGGGCGGAGGCCTGCCCAGAATGGGCGGGGCGCGCTCTGAAGTGTACAGCATTTTCTACAAGCCCTCATAATTCGGGTCGGGGAAGTCCTAAAGAGCCGGAAAAAGGTGGATAGAGGTGTATGGAGGAGTGGAGGCCAGCTATCAATGGTGGGCGGGGCTTGACCAAAGTGGGCGGAGTTTGCGACGAAAATTTATAACTCGGCTCCATGAAGCTCCGGAGGCTGGGGAAAAGGTGGATAGAGGTGGGTGGAGGAGTGGAGGTTAATTGTCATTGGTGGGCGGGGCCTGACCAAAGTGGGCGGAGTTTGCGACGAAAATTTATAACTCGGCTCCATGAAGCTCCGGAGGCTGGGGAAAAGGTGGATAGAGGTGGGTGGAGGAGTGGAGGTTAATTGTCATTGGTGGGCGGGGCTGACCAAAGTGGGCGGAGTTTGCGACGAAAATTCATAACTCGGCTCCAAGAAGTCCCGGAGGCCGGGGAAAAGGTGGATGGAGGTGGGTGGAGGAGTGGAGGCCAGCTGTCAATGGTGGGCGGGCTTGACCAAAGTGGGCGGAGTTTGCGACGAAAATTCATAACTCGGCCCCAAGAAGTCCAGGAGGCTGGGAAAAAGGGAGTAGAGGTCGGCGAAGGAAAGGAGGTCAAATGCTATTAGTGGGTAGAGCACGCACCCAAGTGGGCGGAGTTTGCCAAAAGTATCGCAATTCGGTTGCAAGAGGTCCTAGAGATAGGGGAAAACGGGGTTAGAGGTTGGTGAGGGAAAAGAGCTCAACTGCTATCACTGGGTAGAGCACGCACCTAAGTGGGCGGAGTTTGCCAAAAGTGTCGTAATTTGGTTCCAAGAGGTCCCAGAGACCGGTGAAAAAGGGGGTAGAGGTCGGCGAAAAGAAGGGAGCCAAATGCTATTGGTCGGCAGGGCACGCACCGAAGTAGACGGAGTTCGCCACGAGATTTATTGTCCGGGCCGAGGACCGAGAAAAATAGGATAATGGTTGACGAAGAAAGAGCGCATAGAATTTAGCGGAGAATTCAGATATTCGTATTGTATCAAGCCAAATTTGAAATTTTTCGTCGCACCATCAAAATTCGCCACAGATCTGTGTTGCGCGCGCAATGCGTGCGGCGCCAACTGGTATATATAATGCGCTAATGTCTGTCTGTCTGTCTGTCACGAAATTCCGTATTAAGCGGACAACAACCTACTGGGTCCAGGTCAAGTTTGGGATGGGTGTACCATATCTCGAGAAGTAAAAAACACACATCAGCCTAAGCGGAGCCCCGCCCACAGTGGGCGTGGCGTGCATCGAAATGAGTGGTACTGAGGACCATGATTTCAAATTCAGTCACAAAACAGCCTCGAGACCGGGACAAAAGTGGGCATAGGTGTGGGTTGGTAAGCCAGATTGAACTGAGGAGACCCACCCTCGGTGGGCGGGGCGTTCTCTAGAAAAGCGGTGCTCAGTGAAAATATTCATAACTCGGTTAAGAGGAAGCCTACAGACCAGAAACGAAATTAGTGCAGGGGAGCAATGCCTAAGGTATTTCCAGCACGCATGATGTGAACGGAGGCCCGCCCACAATGGGCGGAGCGTGTCGTGAAGCGGACAGCATTTTCTACAAGAGCTCATAAATCGGCTCCGAGATGACTTAGAGACCGGAAAACAACGGATAGAGGTCAGGAGGGGAGGGGAAGCTAAATGTCAGGGATGGGCGTGGCTTACATCAAGTGGGCGGAGTTTGCAATTAGGCTTATAACTCGGTTCCTAGGAGTCCCGGAGTCCGGGAAAAAAGCGTATAAGGGTTGGCAGAGGGAAAGGGGTCAACCGTTGTTGGCGGGCGGAGCATGCACCAAAGTGGGCGGGGTTTGCCACGGTACTTCATAACTCGGTTCCAATAAGTTCCAGAGATGGGGAAAAGTAGAAAAAGGTTGGGGAAGAGATGATAGCCGACTGATATCAGTGGGCGACCCACGCACCAAAGTGGGCGGGGTTTGCCACAAAGATACGTAGCTCGATTTCGTCCCCTACAAGACCTCATAATTCGGCTCCGAGATGACTTAGAGACCTGAAAAAAATACGCCAGAGGTGAAAGTAGGAGTAGAGGTTGAATGTGAACGCTGGGCGTGGCACACCCGGATGTGGGCGGAGTTTGCCACCGCTCTCATAACTCGGTTCCTAGAAGTTCCGGCGACCGGGGAAAATGTGCATAAGTATTGAGGTATGGAGTAGGGTTGAATGCCATTGTTGGGCTAACCATGCACCAAAGTGGGCGGGGTCTGCCTCAGAAATTCGTGACTCATAACGCCATTTACAAGACCTCATAATTCGGCTCCGAGATGACTTAGAGACCTGAAAAAAATATGCCAGAGGTGAAAGTAGGAGTAGAGGTTGAATGTGAACGCTGGGCGTGGCACACCCGGATGTGGGCGGAGTTTGCGGCGTAAGTAAGATGTACCGAGCAGAAAGCTAAAATCAAGACAAAAATACTGATGGGCCCGATTTTACCGCTGCAGCCCCGTCTCATGCACGCGAATGCGTGCGCAGCCAAACTGGTGGAATATACACTGCGTTTCATAATTATAGGTCCACCCTAAATTTTTGCTACCCCAAAGTTGCTGTGCATTTTTTGGAAATGCTGCTATCACCGTTAGATTCCTCATCACGGAAAACCTTCATAGTGTTTTTCTGACAAAGTTCCCCCCTCAAGTAACCCAATTAACTTTTTAGAACGAATTTTCACCGTTTCATGAATATCGGGCCACTCATAAAAAGTTTCCATTTCTCACGATCCGTGAAGGGAATCAGGGAAGCGGGGAAATATGTGGGCTCAGTCGACATCGAGTTTACCATACCTCGTGTTATTCGCCTCTCTTCCCAGTAACAAGCTCAAGCTAGAGCACTTACTGAAGTGGGATAGCTGAGGAGCAGAATTTCCTCCCATGTCGGCCGGCTCATACTGCATAAGCGACTATGTGCAAAATCCTGGTCAGTGCGGAGAGAAGAGTCGCTTAGGTAAATAAAGACTGCGTTTCCTTCAAAATTTAGGAGGAATTGGGTGTCTTCTCTCGAATTATACAAGGAGTCCGAACAAAGTCCGTACTGAAATGCGGCCTTCCGTGAGCAAAACCACCGTGTGGTGAGTAAGCCAGCAGAGCAATAACATCTTCAACGGATTGATGAAGAGCGTTCCAAGATTATTTGAGCGCTACAAGATCGCAAGTCTCCATTTCTCCGTGGAAAAGGGCTCAACTTAATGAGCGATGGTGTGGCTGTTAAGACCCTTCGCGATCTTGGACTCTACCTCCTTGTTTCGTTCTACAGGTGGTCTGAGATCGACGTGGAAAAGTTTATTCTAGGTGGATATGGCAGAAAAAGAGGGTACAGGATGATCGCGTGAAAATCGCAGATGGTTTCAATGTAACGTAATTTCGGCGGTGAATCCCTTATGGTTTGAGGCACCTTTGAACGACTGAGTAGCTAGAGCTCGCTTTTGTTTCCGTTCACAAAGATTCCACAGGGTATCGTGAAGTTCTTTCGAAGCGAGTCTTACCATTTTTTTCAACAAGGATCCCCTCTATCCTTGATTTTCACACACGATAACGCGGCTGTCCATGCCGGTCCCTCCGCGCCAGATGGAATTGCAGGAAAAAATGTGGCAGTTATCTGGTGGCCACCATGTTATCTGAATTAGATTCCAATAGAGAATCATTGGGCCTTAATTGTTATAAAGTTCCACAGCAAAGTAAAGCAAAATGGAACAGCCGAAAAGCTGAAAAGGTCGATCATCGGCGCCCAGACGAATTTCGATCCTACTGTAATAGCTAATTTGGCTACCAGCATTTCAAAACGTATTATTGTGTTCCTTATGATTATTGGGGGGTCATCCCATTATTGAAAATTCGTGACGTTTTTTCGTTATAGTAAAATCTCTCGACAAGTGATGTGTAGTCATATTTGCGAAACGGTGAAAATACGTTCTAAGGAAGATATTTTAATAATTCTGAATCGAGATTTCTCCAGAAATCAAGTATCAAGGTTTTTCGTTATGGGGAAACTATTGGTAATAGCGGCATTTTCCAAAAATGCACAGCAACTTTGGAATAGCAAAAATTTAGGGTGGACCTATATTTATGAAACGCAGTGTATATGACGTTATATGATGACACGTAGCATTGGTTGATTGCATATGAGGAATTACTCGTAGGCTATACATTCAAAACAACCCGAAAATTCGTCAAGAATGAATTGCTGTCAATGACATGTGCCGGAGGAACCACAGCTATCTCTTAGGAGACGTATCATTAGTACTGACTTGGTCTGGTGGGGTAGCAGACAGCGATAAGGACACACGTGCGCACTATTCATTTCTCTGCGATCTGAGCGTCTTGCATTTTAGACTGGCGTTAGGTTAGCCCCAAATGGCATCTGCAACAAAATAGATATTAAATTCGTGATCAGGAACCTTGTTACCCTCAACAACACTGGGTATTTCACAAATACCAGTGGAACAAAGTTGCTGCGTTAAATAGGCCTCGAATGGTCCCGGCGTGGAAAACGAATACAATATTCGCGATCGAGGCAGTGGGCAACCCTCATAGCAGAGCTTAACGGAGAGTCGAGTTTCCGACATATGTTTAACACGTTGACGACATTGTGCAGCGCATGCGCATCACACCTTGAGCAGGGTCAACCGTCCGTTGGACAAAGTCCAACGCGACGACGAGAGTAATGCCGAGAGTGAACGTACGCACGGAGACACAGACGGCTCGCGGGTGGCGAGAGTGAATGCCGGCGCGGAGAGCGGTGAACATCGGTCCAACGTCGCTCCAATATCGGTCCAACGTAACGGTTGACCCTGCCTTGAGCACCGTGTGGGACCGTGTGCAGCGCATGCGCTGCACACACAAAATATTTATTTTTTTCGCGCATGCGCTACTTCTTTTCTAATTTTTTGCATCTATTCTATAGACACACCATAATATGACTAGACACGGCGAGGTTCATCGAATGGTTGAATATGCTCCTTTTTAGCGAAGGTTTTCTAAGCCCTACGAATTTCCCAATTGTGTTCATTCCTAGTTTCCTTTATATTCTGATAATCTTGGTCATAAAAAAGAGCAGTAGAAGTAAGTACAGACCCACACATATAGCAAGACATATGTTTTTAGTGGAGCAACCGCGTCAAAAATAATTTTGAGGTTCACTGCAGCAAAAGCAACTGAAACTTGCCTTTCATCGCCAGAAAACGTCAATTCGATCGATTTTTTACAGTTGTCCCTTCTGATAAGTTTGACACATCGAATATCATTCTAAACATTTTGTTGCATCCGAGTTTTGGGTATTTAAAGCTCAAAATTCACGGATTTGATGTGAGGCGGCGGCGCCTGCAAAATCGCCGTGGTCCCACGCGGTGCAAAAACCCAAAACGCGCGTTGTCGTCAACGTGTTAAGAAAATTAAAAACTGTTGCGATAAGTCACCTGCCTAGCCCTGACGACTTGAGAGCGACATCTCATTCTTCCGAAAGATGATGTATCAACCCGAGATGAAACACCAGCACTAGCCCAATCTATATTCGAAGACCGAAACAACATGTAGGCAAGACGTGCGCTTACTCATCAAAGAAGTCGAATATCTCTCCATCGTCCTTTTTACAAGGTAGAGCGCTATAATCAAACACGGTCCTATCAGGTAGAATGCCAATGTGCCCCAAGGCGGGAAAATACGGTCCATTGAACACCGCATACACCGTACCGCGCTCAACCTTCACCTCGCAGAGCACATCTAAAGGAGCCATAACTTAACGCCTACTCCAGCCATACAATAGTCCGTTTAAGTCTTGCAACAAACTACATTTAATGCTATAGAATTTTAGGGAGAACTCTGAAAATCCGCAACATATTTCCTGACGTAGCATCAACCTTTGCAATTTCAGCCAACGGTCCAGCTCGTTGTCTGCTTACTTATTATGGATATTACACCGATTTTGCGAGAGGGCTCTCGGTGCCCTTAATTTTTACGAGTACTGCTTGGAATGTTCCGCAAGTCATGCTGGACCAAGAATTGGCCAGAAGAGCCGAGGGCACGCTCCTCAAACTACACGTGCACGGCCTACCTCTGACCAAGTGATTTTATTAAAATAACCCACACTCCAACCACCCCGTGACTGACAATCACGATGCTATATCCGACGTTGAAAAGGGATCTGGATAGAGTATCGATCATTTGCTAGAGCGATTCCGATGCGACAAGGAGACAGCACTGTGGCATCTCCAAAGACTTGTGAAGATCCGAAAATGTAGAGTTTGGTCCCCACGTGCCTTGAGCCCGATTCAGCTCCAAACACGATCTGACACCGTTATGTTCAAGTCGACTTACTAAGATTCCACGCACCATTCCATGTCACATCTGCCGGAATGAGATGGTAACAGTTACTAACAAATGAAAACAAGCGGCGTATCCAGCTCACGCTTCGCGAGATCCTTAATTGCTCAAATCAACCTCTCCAAGGCAGCCCCCGATTTTTGGTGGAACACGGGAGGAGTTAAGCTCTGGAAACCCCTACGTGTAGATGTCGCAGTCAACGCGAAAGTCAACTATCCACAGCTCGAATGCAACGCTTTTAATACGAAAGAAAAACAAGGCAAAGTTTGCTTTTGTATGACACCGTTGAAAAACCTCTTGCTAAGAAAATTCAGGAAAATTTCGAGACTCTGGGACGGAGAGTTCTTCCGTATTCACGTTATAGCCCTGACCTCGTGGCAAATAATGCCCTTCTGCTCCCCTCTCCAAACCATCTCCTAGAGAAGAAAGCTCATCCTAACTATGATGATGTCAAAATCGACATCTGATCTTTCTTCGATCAGAATTCAGTAGAGTCCTACAAGGGAGGCATCGAGCAGCTACTAGTGTGTTGGCAATAGGTTGTAGATATTGATGGTGGGTAGCATGCTGGATGAATGGAACAAAAAGATAATGAAAATATTAAATTCAAAATTTGGCCAGTTTGTTGCAAGACTTATGGACCGACCTAATAGCATGGCCACCATTTCCCAGATTTGGTCAAAGACTCGTTTTTTCCTGAAATTTCCACCATAGTTGAGATACAGCGTGTGGATCACGGAACCTTCGCTTTTTCTGTATTGACACAACAGCGCAATCTTAGCCCCATTTCACGCCATTGAGCGCCCATTCCTTTGATTGAACACCATTAATTCTTTTATTTCTTTGCGTAGGTTTGAAGCAAAAACCTACTTACAAAGATTAATGATGATCCAATCGTAAGTACTATAGCGATTTACGGTGCTGGGAAAATTTGGCCCTACTTATGGTTATAAGGCGCTAACCTAAAATGCAATCTTTTGTCATCAGCCAGGGTCAACCCTTGACCTATACGTTTTCGTTCCATCGACTATAAAAGACCATTCCAAAAAAGCCCTCTATATCCTGAAAGAGCTTCCCTGTGAGAGAAGATAGCTGCTACTGTGCAAGAGGCAAGCAAGTGCAAGTGATAACGTCACAATGGTTCACGCTCTGTCGGGGAACTCGTTGAGCTCGATGAGCTCGTACCGTGCACCGTGCTAACAAACCAAAACATTCTGATAACGTCGGGGCAGAAGAGTCTTATGGAAACTGTTGGTACAAAAATGTGCTCTTCAATTTCACTTCTGCAAAGTGTAGGTAATTCCGCTCTATATGTGTAGAGGAGTGACCTTTCTTTTTCTATATAGTACTATGAGTATAATTATTCCAAAGAATTCGTGCGACGTTTTTCGGGGGGGGGGAGGGGTGAAATATTGAAAATAGCAGAGCACGCTAGTGGACTGTGTGTGGGAAAAATTTGATAAATAAAAAATGGGCATATAAATTGCACAAGATACATCACAGATATTTGACGATTTATTTAAAAGTTCCGTTACAATTGTACATATAACTATAGAACTGTTGATTTGGTACCGCACTTGACTATAGCATGCTCAATGAGAATTGACATCTCTTTAGCTGTTGAAGCGAATTCCTTCAATTGAAGTTGGCTTTAGTACCGACAATAGCTTGTGCATGCTCGACTTCACGTTTTCGCCCAGTGCCACCGGCACCGGCTCCTCCAGTGCCACCGGCACCGGCTCCTCCAGTGCCACCGGCACCGGCTCCTCCAGTGCCACCGGCACCGGCTCCTCCAGTGCCACCGGCACCGGCTCCTCCAGTGCCACCGGCACCGGCTCCTGCAGTGCCAGCTGCCCCTCCTCCAGCGCCAGCTGTCCCGGAATTCGGAGCGCAGGCCTGTAACAGAATACAATGTTATGTTATCATGCCGGGAATTCTTTTTCTAACAAAATTTTCAAGTGTCATAGTTTGTTCCAACTGTTCATGAATTTTATATCCTCATATGTTCACAAACTGTG
>MU883773.1:25000-31802 GCA_036418205.1 Ostertagia ostertagi | reverse complement strand
ATGAAACATTTTCGTTTTCGACGAGAATGATTTCTGTGTTCCCAAAGTTTCACGAATGAAAACGGGTATCGTTATGTGCCAATGTGATTTTCCAATATTTGAAATGTTGGTGCTTTGCGAAAATGCAAACATTGTGAATATCTCAATTGTGCGATTGGTTTGCTAGACGTAGGCAATGCTGGTAGCCTGCGAATACCAATTGTATGAGATTGTTCACAAATGTCAACTTTTACCTGATTGATTCTGTCAGCGCTATATGCTCAGTTTAAAGATTAAGCCATGCATGTCGAGTTCATCTAAAAGAGAAACTGCGAACGGCTCATTAGAGCAGATGTCATTTATTCGGAAAATCCTATTGGATAACTGCGGTAATTCTGGAGCTAATACATGCGATTAAACCCTGACTTTTGGAAGGGTGCAATTATTAGAGCAAATCAATCATCTTCGGATGAAGTTTGCTGACTCTGAATAACGCAGGGTTTCCTGTTAGGATGTATCGGTGACTATTCTACCGGAAAATGTGTGGAGTCGGGTTCCTCCACAGCACCACTGTTGGTGCCTGCGCATATCTCGGTGGAATGGCAGCATGTAGCTCTTTCTGAGCAAGTGATTGTCACATCCGTAGGTCGCGTAACAGTGACCACACGGGGAAATCGAGTGTGGCAACACTAACCTGAAACTTAAATAAATTGACGGTAGACACTCTTTTGCGGTAAGGTGTCTTGTACATAGTGGTCGGTGCAATGAGATCCCGGATGGTGGGTATTGTCCCGATTGGGAGGTAGTATAGCGGAAACGAGCCCAGTGGCTTGTGCCCCTATTAGCCTACCCCGAAACGGCTTACCAACCACGAGTCCAGGATAGACCGACCCCTGTCCGAAAATTGCGGTGGTGGTTAGGTAGTGTTGCATGCAAGTGACACTACGGAACCTGGAGTACAGGCAATCTTAATGACCGCGCATCGGCGCCACCCGCAATCACTTTAATGTTTGACTGAGTATCCTGAGTTGAAATTTTCTTTGGTGGCTTGGTTTTGCTCATTTCGCCATTATTTATCTGTCCATTATGCTTCGCTGTGTGTGTCTCGTTTCGAGCCACTGTCCCACAGCCGTTGATTTCTAAGCATTTTGATTGCAGGTAAATGGTCGGAGCAAACAACCCCAGGAAAAATCTTCATTTCATGGATGCTCGCAAGTTTTTCAACGTTGTTCATGTCAAGTATGTCTTTGTTTACTTGTGAACTCAATTGATTTGAAGTGCATTGTTTCAGTGCTGGAAGAGTGTCCTATGACCTGGACGAACTCGCCACATTGATCGGTGCGCGACTATCAATCGGGGAAAATCAAGTACAAGGACTCTACGAATGTTTCATGCGGTTCCAACAGGAACAAGGCCCTTCGAATGTGAAGAAAGAGGAGCCGGAATCGGCCCCCTCGAGTGATACAGAGACAGGGGAGGCTAAGCCTCCGAAGAAGAAGAAATCCAAGTGAACACGTTGGATTGAACTGGTCCGATGACCAGTAAATGAAAATTTTCAATAAAAGTTTTTGTTTATCTCTGTATCGCCTTGTTTCCTATGGTTGAACCGTTATTACTTGCGGGTTTAGACCGTCGTGAATTCGGGTTAGTTTTACCCTACTGTTGACTAATGGTTGCGAACGCTGGGGTCTATAAGGAGCCACCTTTGTGGGTGGTCTCCGACATAGACGTAACAGCAATAATAGATTCCCAGGGTTGGGATTGCGATCCCACCATTGGGAACATTAGAAGTAGCAAATAAATAAATAGATTCCCGGTGTCGGGAATCTAGACCAACTCGTGGAATCACGAGTGCTTATACCCCAGTAATGACCTTGCCGGTATGGATAATCCCTGCTGGTTGTCAAAGCCAGATTCCTCTGGTTCAATGTCGGGGTTCTACATGTCGACAGCATGTAGGTGGTGTATTGTGCGTACTGTGGTAGTACACGTACACCACGTTATATGCTGTCTACGACATGTCTCTCACTGGTCTGGGTATGGATCCAGTGAAACGGTGTTTGTACACCGTGATCTGTTGAGACTATCCTGAGATCGGTTGTTTGCTTAGCGTCGCAAGTGACGTATTTTAACTTCTGTGTCCTGGACTTAGAGTTTTTCGGGACTGCTCACGTAGTGAAGACTTTCATCGATTTATCGATTGCAACGTGGGTTTCTTGTATGCATAGGGTTGAGATTACGCCCTGCATGTGGAGATACCCGCGCTAAGACCTAGGCGTTGTGCATGGCGCGATAGGTGTACTATGTGTTGTTGTTATGTAAAGGGGAGTGGCCAACGCCGCCTTGAAAGACACAACACTTTGATAAATGCATTAAGAGAAGGGTCTGTACCACCCTGTACAACAGCCACCTCAATTAGTGGTTATTGAACAAGGCACTTCGGAAAGTGTGCGGAATTAGTCATCCAAAGATGACTTTTCAGAAAACGTTACGTAAAGGGGAATGGCCAATGCCACCTTGTAAGATACAGCACCTCCATAAGTGCACCAAGAGAAGGGTCAGTACCACCCTGTATAACAGCCACTTCAGTAAGTGGCTACTGAGCAAGACACCCAAGAAGGTGTGCGAAACTAGTCATCCAGAGATGACATACCAGAAAATGCGGAGAATGGTCAACACCATTCTGTAAATGGATCATTACAGTTAATGATCATAAGGCTCAGTAGCGGCAAGATATGTAGGTGAACTACTATTAGTGGAGCCTAACATAGCCACTTCAGTAACGTGGGTGACAGGTTGCCGTACGTTTCTGCAAAGCACCTCGCGTGCGATACGCGAGAAACGGCTGTGGGGACCGTTCACAAAGGCTGGTTCGATGTGGACATCGTCACATATCACGGTGTTGAAGTGCCGGGTGAAGTCCAAATACAGCACAGTTAACGAGGCACCCGAGATACTAGGGTGTACGTCAAGGTTCTCATCCGAAGAACCCGCTGACGGTCTGTGTCCCGTATGGGTTGAATGGATTGCACTAAGCTCGGTAGCTTGTGGCTCTACTACATCCTGGGTGCAGCAAACTGCACTGAAGGACCGGTTATACGTATACAGTCGAATGAACTGCCAATAGCGACAGTTCGGTTCTGTGTTTCTGTAACAAGAAACATGGCGGCTGACGGGATAACCAAGAAGGTGGCGACGTCCGTTCCTCCGCGTGGTGCCACTGGAAACTGCCCATCTATATGGGCTGAGCTGAACACGGACACAAACATGGTTATGCAGAATAATGTATGTGATGTAAATGCTACGGCGTCCGCGGGAGCCGACGCGCATTCGCAAGGCCCGGCGGGTGTGATAAGTATGCGAGGGTCCCTGATGCACGAGCGGCATCGGGGGGTAACCAGGCGAGCTCAAACACATAGCACTGCTCATTCTAGTTCTTCCCAGCGGTCCTCTGAAGGACTGTCCAGGGATGCAGAGTTCAGGTACGATGGGCATTACGAGCTCAGCGCTCAAAGCCAAACTCGAAGAACTTTACCCTGGACTGAGAATGAGCAGGCTCGATTAGTCTCCATAGTCCAGAGACTAAGAATGGAGACGGGTCACGTGCGATGGGTTGAGGTGCAGAGGCACTTCAACCTGGAACAACTTCACGATGGCCCCGGGCGGTCAGTAGAGTCATTAAAAGCGGCCTTCGCAAGACTCTCCAGGATGACTGGAGTTTTAGAGAGGGAGACACCCCAGCAGTCTGGGGGTTCCAATGCACAAAGTGCAGAGGAACGTCCCGAATCGGTTGATCCAGAGATCAACGTAAGCATTGAGGCTGCCTTGGCATGCCCTATCGGCCACCCGCCGGACGACACCGGCAACAATGGAACTCAGCAGCTTCCGGAAATAACAATGGGAGAAAGCGTCAGCGGTCTGACGGAAGCCAATTCCCGAAATGAAGCACCGCGACAAAGAAACGGTGCAGCCTGGACAGAGCGAGAGCTCTGTAAACTGAGAGATCTGGTCCAGAGACACAGACACATAAACGGCCGGGTGCAGTGGAGCGTTCTGAGCTCCGCTTGGGAACGTTCCCGCTGTGCCGACGACCCACACAGAACTGCAGCATCTCTGAAGACTGCATACACGAAACTTGTCCGGCTATCCGGACAAATAGCGTCAGCAGCACCTGCTGATGAACAACAGCTGTCTGTTCAAAGTGATGAGACCGCCAGTGTGGTCTCTACAGACCTAACTACGGTTCAGGAGAGGTCAATGCCTCATGAAATGTCCTCCAGTGAGGGCATGAGACCACCAAATCCAGCCGGAATGACCGGGGTAGAGGCTGAAGCGGCAACACCGAGTCAGGGAGATCGATCACTTATGAACGAGCTCCCGGAGACTCCGCAGAGTCCCTCCAGAGAAGGACAGACCACTCGTGCCTCTAGACGGAGAAACCGGCAAAGGAGACAGCCTGTAGAAACGCGTGAGCGTCGAGAGGATTCGCCTGAACTGCGAATATCAGATCGAGGAAGTCAGTTGTCTGGCTACACCGAGATCTCCGAAGTTCAGCCAAATGATGAAAGAGCCAATATGGCTACGCATCAAACATCCTCTCGGGCTCGAGCGAGTTCACTCTCTGCATCTCGAGAGCCTGTGGCTCAGAATATCAGATTGCAGCGGAGCAAAGGCGTTCTCTGGAGTGCTAGCGAACTAGCTAAACTCGTGGATATGGTGGAAACAAACAGGGAACCGGGCGGTCGCATAAAGTGGGTGGACGTAGGCTCTGCCTGGGAAAACTCGCGAGATGATAATGAACCAGAGCGATCTCTGAGTGCGCTGAAATATGCGTATGCGAAGCTTGCGAGTAGCAAGTGATAGAAGCAGAGTGGACACGAGGTCGGCAGGCATGATTGATGTGCAAAATGCAGACCAAGTAGCCACTGATCAGATCACTCTGACAGATCAGAGTGTGGAACCAATAGAGGGTGTCTCTGAAAGTACAGCTGAATCTAGATCTGGTCCTCGAAGTAGCTCGGAAACGAGTGCCTCCGATGTGACCCTCGAAGCTCGGTTACGAGAGCGGTTTGACAGCTATTTTAGAATTGCGATAAAATCGCATGAGAGACACCCTATTAGGAGGCCTGAAGGTGAGATACCAGAGGAATTCCTGCAACTTGGTAGTAGGCTTATTGCCGAAAAACTAAGGGGTAGGACCTCTTCTGGTAGAACACTGACAGCTCTGAACGCTGCGGTTTATGCGGCAGGAAAAGCCATAACAACACTGTTGTTGGGGGGCGAGTCTGAGAAAGCTGGCAAAGCTTATCAAAAAGTAAGAGAAATGAAAACGCTGAGAAGTTCTCTGCTGAGAACAATATCAGTGTTGGCCGTTGAGGTCCGCAGACGGAAGGCTGGCAGTAGAGGGGCTCCTAGTAAGCACTACCTCGAAATAGCCAGACTGCACGGAGTTTCGACAACTGTGGAAGTTGAGAGGCTCTTGATCAGATTCAAGGATGAGCTGAAAATCGTAAACTCCGATATTAAAGCAAAACAAGACACTCTGAAGCGTCTTCGTGAAAGGAAGCGGGGTTATCCTGCTGTTGCACGAGAACCACGAGAGAGGGATTCTGACGTTCCGGTTACAGAGGTGCGCGAGCACTGGAAGACCATCATTGGTGAATCACAACCGTTCCATCCTTCAGAAGACCTCCTGACGTGGGCTCGCAAGGAACAGCGTGCGGGAAGTACGGTTGCCATCAACCTGTCCGAGGAGAACTGGGCAAGTATATTTGCGAAAGTGAAACCTTGGAAAGCAACAGGTCCTGATGGCATACAGGGATTCTGGTGGAAGAAATTGCCAGAAGCAAAAAACAGGCTAAAAGAGTGGTGCTTAGCGGCACTGCGAAGACCCCACAAAATCATCCCGAGATGGTTATGCAGAGGTAGGATTGTATTGATCCCTAAAGGGAGCTCGGAGAATCGAGGTCCTGGAGATTTTCGGCCAATAGCATGTTTGAATACATGCTATAAGATTCTTACGGCCATGATTGCACAACAGATACTCCAATGCTCAGAAGACGTGCTCCCCCCGGAGCAAGTCGCACTGCGCAAAGGAGTCTGGGGCTGCACTCATGCGCATATATTGGATCAAACGATCTGCAAGGACGCCCTGAGGCGTAAAAAAGCACTCCACACCCTGTGGGTGGATATGACTAAAGCCTTCGACTCCGTGTCGCATGGCGCATTAAAATGGATATTGGCACGAACAGGGGTAGCCTCTCCAACGAGAAGACTACTATCTGTGATCATGTCAATGCAAAGCGTCCGGTATTGTGGGTACAAGGACGGGAAACTAGTCAAAAGCGCACCTCTGAAGGTGAAAAGGGGAGTGATGCAGGGTGACACACTCAGCCCACTCCTGTTTTGTATTGCGATTACGCCCTTGTCCTCATGGCTGCGTGAAAACGTTAGCCCATATAGGACATCTACAGGGATGTTGACGCTCGCTGACGGGCCTCTCGTAATCAATCATCTGTTTTATATGGATGATTTGAAAGTGTACTCACCTAAGTGGGATGATATTGTCAAAGCCCGTGAGGGTATAGAGAGAGTGGCTGGTGAATTGGGGCTTCATATGAACCCCAGCAAATGTGCCGTACACTCTCTGCATTTACCCCAAACTGATATTATGGCTGACGAGATGGGTGGGATACCCGTCTTGGGGTCGAACTCGCTCTACAAGTATTTGGGAGCGGAACAGAGCACTCTTGTCAGCATGGATCACCTCTGGTCCCGCGTACGGGAGAAAGCACTGGAGTCAGCGCGTAGGATTATGTCCAGC